>JBAMIG010000007.1:18519250-18548427 GCA_037177335.1 Kiunga ballochi
GCTGGTAATCACGCAATGTCCGACTGCGCGAAAGTAGTGAGGTTCGTGTCCGAATTGTCAACAAAATGAGGGCACTATGTAGGGAGCTATATAGTGAAGCCCTATGTAGTGAATGAGGGGTTAGGGCTTAGGGTGCACATTCGGATACAGCCAATGACAGACAGTTGCTTTTACCTTGTGAGGGCAGACTTTAGACAGCTTGCCTGCAGTGAGGTGTGCAGGGTGTTGTGGGGCGGTGAAGAGGCCACTATGAACAAGGTGGTACAAGTCCATCAAAGAAGCCAGCAGGTCATTCTAACATAGAGAGACACAGAAAGTAGGATTTCATCAACACAAACTCCCAGAGAAGAAGAGAAAGCAGGAATAAAGAAATAAAGTCTGCATGTATTTAAAATAATAATGGTGATGAAAGATCATGTGGAAAGCCGTACATGTTAGGGGAGCAAACCCTGTGTCTTCCACCTGAGAGAAGGTAAGCACAGGCTCCACCAGCCTTTAGCTGCAGATGGACTTTTTCTAGTCTTTTCTACCAAAATCATGTGAGAAAGTTCTGTATTCATTCCTATGATAACAGTCACATTCAATCCAATATTTGGATGATATATTTACCAAAGTGATCAGGATTAACAGTAAACAGATCACAGCCACACACCTTGGTAGAGCCTGGAGAAATCTCTCCCCCACAGTGAGCCAGGATTGTCCTCAACTCCTCCTCATTATGATCTTCAATCTTGTCAAGTCTCAGCTGACCATCATGAACGAGACGGACCAAAACTGATGGATCTCCTAACGAACAATGAAAACAACTTGAATAAGTCCTCATGGTCCACATTAGTTACACACGTCCACATAACAGCTGTAGCATCACATCATTATCCATAAAGATTAGAATCAGTGTGGACGTCATTATCTTTTCTGTCGGTTTTTAACATTTGTGAGATAACCGAGTGTAAAAGATAAACGCAGTTATATATAGGAGGTGTGTACCTGGAAGGTGCTGAGCTTGTGACAATACTTTGTCCTTCTCTGTGTTGATAACGGTGGCGTTTCTCATCAAAGGGGGTGTGAAGGGAGCAATGATGGAAGCATCCACCCGTGTGATTGGGATGTCGGCTGGAAAGGCTGCTTGCTCTATAGCCTCACTCTCCATGGTCAGCCAGAAGTCATCCACGTGTACTTCATCTGACACTGAACACTCGGGCCAGGTAAACTGCAGAGAAGTCAACACAGCACGACGTAAACAGATATCCTCTCCATCCTGGACTTATTAAACAGACAGCTTTGAACTATTTAAGTATGTTGTGATCTAAAATTGTGATTTTTTATTGATAGTGTCACCTCCACATTCTTAAGCTCCAGGACGTTGTTTGTACACCTCTGAGCGATCTCAATCTTTGGAGCAAAACCACAAATGCCGCAGATCATGTCATTGTAATCACGTGCCGTCAGACACTCAAAGGCCCAGTAGCCACTCAGGAGAAGCTCTTGAATTTGAGATGATTCTTCTGAACTAAGAGAATGAACTGATGGGAGGGAAAAAAAAAACAATTTACAGAGATAAACAAAGTTATACGTGAAACTACTGAAGAGCTGCAGAGCAATACAAACTCACAGAATAAATGTGTTTTATTTACCTGGATGACTTGGGTTGTGGTCAAGTACACTCATTGCTGCCAGAGAGGGGGACTGGCCTATTTTAATGTTGGCCCTGATCTTCAGGAAAAGGTCAATGCTGACTAACAGTCTGTTCCCAATATTAAACACACCTGTGGATAAACAAAAATAAAGACAAATGAGATAAATTCACAGAATTAGAAATACTTGACTTTCATCATCATAGCCAGAAGTCTTAACGTTTTCAGATCAGTTAACTACAAGTGGTGCAGAAAGAAATTCTGTTGGATAGTTAGACAGACGTGCACATAATCTAACATAATCAAATGTGTAAATGGAGAAACATTTTCCAAAGACAAAATATAAATGAAACATTAAACGTGTCTGGGTGACCGAAATCATAAGCTCATCTTTATCCAATTGTTTGCGCCAAGTTTACAGAAATTCAATTTAGGCATTCCTGTCATATTAGATTAACAGAGTGGGATGTATGGACATATGCACAGACACCCTGGACAGTTTTAAGGCCCATTTCTGTTGCTTGCACAGAACTATGAAACTTTCTGAGTAGAAGAAACTTTGTTCATTATGTCAGACATAGTCAAAAAACTGCAGCTGAAATCTTATACTAATCAAGATAAAGATAAACTGGAGATAAATATTGATACTATCACACCAAAACTGTTATTTCACTCTGTTTGGCATGTTCGTGTGTCAAAAAACCCAGTTTCAAGATAAAAAATAGGCCCCATAATTTGAATATTAAAAATAATTGGCTTCTACAAAAAACATATATAGATATGCGAGTATTCTTTGATTTAACATTGGAGAAAAATGACAAAAATGGAGAGGATCTACCACATACAGTACTGAGATCTCACAGATAATTTAAAGCTCTGATGCCTTGCTTTAAAAAAAAAATAAAATCAATAAAGCACTAAATTTCCAACGGTTCTAGATGGTCCTACCCAGCACCTTAACAACCACATAAAGCTTAACATCTCTCCTACTTTGTCCCGGTTTAGAGTATCATCAATGCTTTGTTGATGATGTCTGAAACAGGGAGTGACCAAATAAATAGTACATTTATTATACTACACATTTTCAGTTATACATTAAGAGTGGCTTTCTATAGGAGGCTTGGTTTACCTGGAGGCAGGTCAGTGAAGCTGTGTAGGGCCAAGCACTGAGCGTTGAGGCAGACCTTAAGCTGAAGAGAAGCCGTTTGCATCAATGTCTCAGTCAGCAACCAGCAGTCCTCCTGTCCTGCAACAGTACTATAATATACAAGACAGAGGATAGATAGATAAACAGATGGAACAGAAAAAAATCAACATACTACCACTAAATAAATAATAAATAAGGGAGCCAAAAAAGTTGACCGTAAATAATTGATAACGCTTCTCACCTTTGTCCTCCTTTGAACAGAGGGTAGCTACACAGGCCACAGTGAGTAGCTGCTGATTCATAGAACTGAGGCCATCCAGATTCAACCAGGGTCTCTGTCTCAGTGCTGTTTTCCTGCTCCTGATCACCCGTTTGAACAAGGACTATTTTGAGACTGTTAAGCTCCTGGATGAGGGAAAGTATCTCCTGAAGTTCTGTCTCGCTCTCAGGAATCTGCAGGGAACTACGAAGTAGCTGCACTGTACTCTGGCGCTGAATGTCCCTTTGAGCAGAACTCAGGGCCTGATATGGATCCAGTAAAGTCTCAGACTGAAAGTTCAGAAACAAAGAATTTGTATGTTTCATTCATAAAGTATAAAATTCAAATTAATAATGCTGTTTATTACCATGTAATTATATAAAAGAAAGCCTTCAACTCTAAATGAGGATCATGGTTAAACAGAAAAGAGGGGAAGGATTTATATATATGCATTGATTCATTGTTTCAAGATTACGATTAAAATAAAAGCTAAAATAAAAACAACCAGTGGTACTTCAGATAAGATTAGGAACATTTTAAGGCTGAAAAATTTAAGACAAACAGAGAAGATTAATAAAGAAATGTAACAGTAATGTTAGTTGTGCTTGTCCGAAAACACATCAAAGTTAAGTCTTCGGTAGCTGCTAAGCGGTTCATGGTTGCACAGCATGATTTTTCTCTTACCTTTGAAGCTTTTGCATTTTTTTGAGTCAGTTCACAGCCACATTTTGGGCATACTGCAGGTTTGTGCCGGTTCTTATATATATAGTCACAAGATGGGTTCTTACAGCGCCCCCTGCCTCGTGCAGTGGATAGTCCCAAGTCCTAACATCAGAAAGAACAAAATAGAACATTTTAAATATTGTAAAACATAGAACATAATATCTTACAGTACATGGTGCAATCCAACAATAAAGAAAAAACATGGTAAATTTACTGACAAAGTTGGACACCGGGTGTTGTTTGAAAGGTACGACTGACAGGACATTCACTCTCCTGTCAGTCATGGAAGACACGGGCTGGCCTCGGCCTACAGGAACAGCAGAATCCTACACAGATTTGCAGTGAGAGAGAAAAACATACTTCACCATGTGTGTGTGCACGTGTTTGTTTTATTTTGGTGTTCATATGCAATGGTCAACCTGGGTGGCTGTGGTTGTCGAGACAGCTTGCCCAAGCTGCTTTAAAGTGCTGGGTTTGAGACCTGAGAAACTCTCTCGAGGCACTGTGGTTAGAAAAACAACCACATCAGAGAGAACTGAAACCCCATAAAGTGATTGTAGACATATCATTTTCTAACTGTGTGAAGGCAGCCTGCATGCATAATAACACAATTAAAATTTGCTAATATAGCATGCACAAAGTGAAAGATTATTTTTAATAAAATACTCAGGGAAATTAAATAAAAAAATACTCATTACCATTGGGTGGCTTAGTATTGTTTAAACCATGAGTTTTTTCTTTGTTGGGTGGAACAGTTAAGATCTGAATTAAAGCACCACCTAAAAATCAAGCAGAAGAGAATAAATAAATTCATGTAACAGTATCTTGTAACACAGAGTTTCCTTTTTTGCTTTGTATTCAGTATACCTGTGTTATAGAAGGCAGGAAGGATGGGTCTCACAGGCCTTTTCTGCACTACTGCAGAGCCCCAGTTCTGACTGTGACTTTTGACACCTTTAGGAAACTCTTTAACTTGTCTGTTCAATGACAAAAAAAATGTGTGTCAATTTAAAGAAGTTACATTTTTAAATCTCCAACAAACAGTTGCAATGCCAGCCAACGAATACAACAACAGAATCTTTTGAAGATCTTCTTTTAAAACCAGAAAGAAATCTTACAGCCCAGCTGTGTAAATATGTACTGGAAAAATGTTTGTTCTCAAAGCATAAATATCCTGTCTTCAATGATTAATAAGAAGGTTCCAATCAACAACACTTGCAGTAAGACTCACCTTATTTGAGCACGTTGTGTGGTGCTGCCCTCTAGTGGCTTTCTAGCTGAAGCTGCAGGCTTCTTTTTAGGGCACTGTTGCCTTTTCCTTTCCTTGTTGCTCCCACTAGAGTTTGTTTTGCAGACAGCATCTTTCTCCACTTGCGCAGAGTCACTGTTTACGTTATGCTTGGTTCCAGTCGGCAGTGGCAAGTCCTTAGAAGCAGCCTCTTTCGCTTGCACCCTCTTTGCCTGTCATATCACACAAGTACAGGAATTGCTTCAAGCCACACATAGAATATAACTGGGTGTTGATGGAAGACTGTTTGACACTTACAGCAGGTATCCATTTTCCACCCAAGTGGCTCCCACATTCGGGACATGTCGGTGGCTTGTGGCGTGTGACGTACATAAATGAACAACCTGGATTTAGACACCTTCCTCGACCTCTCCTTGTGTATGTCTTCACAGACTGCAGAAAAAAGGGGGAACGTGTCAGTTTGAGTGTTTTCTTTGTGTATACAAAGTTTTGTTTCTCCAGACTAAACATCCCGGTGTGATAAATGGTGTGGGTGTTTACCATTTTATATGAAGGTTGGGTACTTTGCTGTGATTTGGCTCCTACAGAAATCATCATTACTGGGCGTAATGAGGCCACGCCTGCCAAAGATTTGGGCTCCAGCAAGTTCTGGGTAAAAAAAGAAATGGGTTCAACAGTGTCACTTAATAAAAACGCACATGAATCAAATACAATTTTAGCTTTAAACAGCTGAAAATAAACAAAAGCGTTGGTAGAGGGAAAGGACAATGTGGTCCTACCTGGGTGGGTACAATGGCCATCACTTGTGTATGCTCCTCTTGAGTCTGTTGCACTGCTGCCTCATTATAACTACTGACCACTTCAGTCTCGTTTTCTTTCACTGTGAAACCATTCACTGTTAAATCAGCAGAGCCCTCTGAGAAACTGGCATCAGTGGAGGCTTTAGTTTCGGGTAAAGAGGACTCTGTATTTCCTTGGATGGCCATGGGCGGAGATATTACCTCTGTTTCCTCGGTTATCTCATCAGCGACGATGTGTTGCTCAGAGAGCTCCACCTCTCCAGCAAACCCAAGAGGAGTGAACTCTTGAGTGAGGGGCACTGAAGGTAAACCTCCTTCAACTGAAATGTCCAGAGATCCGATGCTCACCAACGACTGAGAGCCTCCTGGTTGATGATTTGACAAGCTGCCGTTGGGCAAGAGAAAGCAACTGCCTCTGGGAAGGATTTTACGGAAGCCCGGCAGATGTTTGCAGGGGTTGAGAGATGACTGAGGGGAAAAATGCAATAAAGCAACAATATTTATGTGTTTTAAAAAATACATCACAGCTTAATTGAATGAGGAAGAGCAATATCGAGGGAAAAAAAGCTGCTTTTTCTCTGATCTGATAACTGAAGCTCATGAGTCACAATGATTACATAATCTTAATCAAAATAATCAGTCAGAAAGGAAATCCTACGAGAGTATTAACAATGCAAAATCACAAAAAAGTCAGTGAAATATTCACTGGCAGCCCTATAATATGTAAAATATCACAAAGCTAAAGTGATTATAATTTATATAGAGCAGCAGGCTCTACTGCAGTCAAAATATACCTTATCCTACATTAGGTTATTGAAAGTGAGCAAGAAGGAAAGTTAAGTTTAGCTTTTTTTGTTCATTTGGTTTTTTAGTGGAAGTGATCATTTATTAGTGACCAAAGACTTCAGTTGCAGGTGCTTGTTTTATGTCTTCACTCAGGCTGAAAGAAAAACAGAATACTTTTTCTTGTGTATTTTTAAAAAAATCTGCAATAAAGCTGGAATATCAGAATTATGTTTATAAGGTAACCTTAAAACATAACTTTAAGCAAAAGTTATGGAGAAATAACATTGGATCTTTAAAAAAAAAAAAAAAGCTAATAAAAAAAACATCACTTGTAAAAACACCATCCTTTCATCAGAACTGCTCTACAAGTTTGCATCATTTTACCATAAAACACTGACAAACATCACAGGGTAGATACGTTGAACAGTCAATGGCTACTGAGTTTATTTTTGTCTGTTTTCTAGATACTTACGGAGAACAGTGAGGATAATAAAACTGAAATAAAAAGTTTGTAAGGTAGATATTCTGACTTAAATTAAATTGCAAAGGGGTCATTGTTAAATGATCACATGATGACACAGCATTTATATGCTCAGCTTTACTAAAGCAACAAAGTAAATTTGAAACACATGTTAATGTTGTTAGTTAATGTTGCTTGGTGCAACAAGATTTAAGCTGTGCTTAATTTTTCTTTTTACTGCCCCATCACAACATTAAATAAAAACCCTTTTGTTTACAGAATCAATCTGATTCCCAGAGATATTCATGAACACATAATTTAAGGAAGAAACATGTATTAAGGATATTTTTTTTTACCAGTCACTGGAAGTATGAGTGTTGGTAGGAGGAAGTGTTCTCCTAATGTACAGAAGTCATCAGATTGATGTCCTCATATTTTGTTGTCTAGTCTAGTCCTTGTTTTTTTTTTTAATAAAAGTAGTTTCACAATTATTGTTCAGCTCATAAGATCTGTATTGTTTACAGAAAACAAATAAAAGTAAATATTGCTTACGGTATCAACACCCTCCTTCTCCAACTTGGCCCTCTCCAGATAGTAGCTTTTCTGTGCCACGCTTAGTCTTTTCCAGCTCTCACTGATGCGTTTATTGACCTCTGATTGTGGCATATTTGGTGTTCCAAGTTGCATGACCTGGTGCACATCAAAGTAGTACAGCAGGTAGGCAGATCTAAGAGACAAAAAATCCCACCTTTAAAATTAACACATTTCAAAGGAAAAGTCCACTTTGTAAGATTACATCAGTGTGCAAAAAAGATATAAGTCTAAACATATTACCTGGGCTTCTTGGGTCTCTCAGCGTGGTCTTCGGGTGCTTTGTTCCTTCTCTTTTTGGGGGTGGTTGCCTCCGTTTTGTTGTAGGCACTCTCCACTTCTTCAGTCACTTTCACAACCTCTAACAGCTCCACTTTGTCCATGGTTTTCAATATTCTAAAATAAAGTTAAAACAAGGATATTAATACTTTTATGTTTAATTTCAAACAAGGGTAGATATAAGGGACGATGTTTATGTCACAATGTACCCTTTGACCACCATCCCTAGACATGGGCATCTAGCAACTTTGTGTTTGTATTTACAAGTAGGAATAATTTATTTGATCCCTTTGGATTGAGTACGGAGTTCGTTGAGAACATATCTGGTAGCTAATGATGCAAAGACTGAGGAACGTGTTAGCGGTATTATTTAAAATGCTACTAAATACAGAATATGTGGTGAGCGAAAATGATAGAAAAGTATCTCTGCTGTTAGGCAAACTCAACTAAAAACACAGGTAATTCCCTGCAACGATAGCAGGTTTAATGGCGTGTGTTAATACTGCCTGCACAGTCGGTCAGTTATCCAATGAAATGCCGTCTTATTGAAGCCTTACCCACGGTAGCCAGAGGTCCGAGAAACTGCTGTGAACAAGCTTTAGATACTGCCGGAGATGTCAAGCATTTTGTCCACGGTACACATTGCAGCAATCTACCGTTTCTTGGAGTTATAGAAATAATATTCTATGTGTAACCGTGTGTTATAGCCGTAAACTAGCCTCGTTCTCATCGACTGGTAAGAAACATGGCGGTTTGTTGCTATGGCCATCCCACCAATCACATGCTGCAATAGACCTGTACGAGCCAATCATGGAGGACGTTTTTGACACGTGGAAATAGCTCATGCGTCCTGTAGACCTTCAGCGTTGTGTTTGAGGCCATTGTAGGCTAAAAATTAAATGTAAGAAAAGTCTTTAAGATGTCTCTGATTGCGGGAAGCTTTCGTATTTTCAGAATTAAACTAGTAAATTTTGAAGAAACAAACTAGTCATGCATAAAACATAACCAGTTTTTAAAAGCTGATAATTATAATAAAGAAAGCTTGTTTTTATCTGTCTTGAAAAAAATATTTGATTATGTGCTTGATTTCCAACATGTATACAGTCTTATAGTAGGCTAATAATAATATTTTTTAAAAATCCTAATGATTAGACACGCACACCAAGTAGCCAACACAAATTAACCTTATAATTCTTTAAAGATAAATAGAAAAATAAACTAAAAAGTTACATTGAAAAATATTACATTTCAATTGTTATAGGTTGACATATTCAGCTCATAATGTAACAGGGTAGACATGCAAAAACACAAATGTATTTACATGTATTTAAATAACCAGAGACGGCAATTCCTGGTCCAGAAAGTAAAAATCATATCCAGCAGCCTTCCAACCAGTCACCAACCCAGCTGAATTTAATTAGCACAGTTCAGTTGCTAGATAAATAAGCCTGTCAGTAAAGACACCAGTTCTAAAATAGTATAGGTAAATCCAAAACATGGCAGAACTTTTCACTATTTGTCATCTGGATTTTCCACCTCTGTGCATATGCATAATAATGGCATTAATAATAAAGCAGTGAAGTTAAAATCAAATTACAGAAATTACACGTTTGTTTCCGGACACTGTGATTCTTATTAAATATTCACACTGCCAGTCGTGAAAGTTTTAGTAAATGTCACACACTGACACCTTTTCAAGATGACACATTTAAATGTTACAGTTTAGAACACAAGACAACAAGAGCATTTTAGTAAAAAGACTATTTGTCTTTTTTTTCCAGTTGTATGTTTTTGCCAACAGTCCTCATAACTGAGTTATTTATTATATAGTTTTCAGTTTGTAATAAATAAAAAGGTGCAACATTTTTGAGAACTTAGATATTTTACATATTTCATTTAATTAACATTTTTATTTTATTTTCTATCTTTTAGTTATTTACAATATTAATTTTGAAATTATTGAGAGTCAGTAGATGCTTTATTACTGGTAGGCTACTCTACATGATTTTATTATATTACTTTTTTTTTTTCTGAATTTACAACTGCTTTTTAAAAGTTGTCTTGCTAGGCTACTCAGCTGAACTATGAACTCAGAGAAGAGCCATTAAAATTTTTAGTGCAACATATAAGAAATTGACAGGAAAAAAGAAAATAAAACTTTAAGAAATCCAATGTTATGGTAATATTATCACAATATTACCACATATTACCACATATTACCACAATATTACAATATTATTTAGTCATATACACAGAAGTAGCAGAGGTTTTACTTTAATAGTCAATTATTGATTCAGTAAATGTAAAAAGAATATATGAATAACTTGATTATTTCCACGGAAACAACCGAGTATCCACATAATAACTGCTGTGCAGTGGCCATAGCTAAAAAAAAAAACTAAAAAAAAAACTATTTTCTATTCAAGTTAACAGATCAGGCTAAATGTTGCAAATATTCTTGTATAAAATCAACTAAAAATAAAAGTTAAAGATTTGGCTGCCGTCTCACATTATGTTTCGGAGTTAAAGCATTAATCACTGATGACAGCCCCGCTTTTGATCATTTTATTCTATCGGTAATTGATTTAAAATGCATCTTGTATATCAGATGGTAGCCTACAAGAGTGGACTGTGAATCAGGCCAAACTAATCGAGCTGAAGAAGTTCCTCAGTCTTACAAATCGAATGCTGATCCACGCGCTGAGCAAAGATGGCGGATGACAAGGTGAGTGACTTACTGTGGTTTCTGGCTTTTAATGGATGAATTTCTTGTGTCTTCTGTTATGACAGCAAGAACAAGACAATAATAAAAAAAAGCGACGTCCTTATGTAGTTTTAGTTTTTGTCTTGAAAGTATTTTACCGTAGAAAAAGAGAAATATTCGCTCGTGTTGGTTACGCTGTTAGCAGCAAAGAAGAACTTCCACTATAAGAATGTGGTGAAATTTTAATACATAAAAGTTGGAAATTACTGCTTTTAGTAAAGTATTGCCTTTTCCATTTTTAATAAATTCTTTTTTGACATTATAGTATGGTTAGGAAAATTGCCATGGTGTTTTCTACCTTGTGTTTTTATTATTCTTTTCTTACATTTAGGATCCCCTGAAACAATTGAAAGATTTGACGCAGCTCAAAAATCAGCTGGAGGAGATCCAGAGGCGAGTGGAGAGCGAGGTGTCTGTCGGAATCCCACAGGCAAGTTTGTTAGATTTAAAAAAAAAACTCATGTTAAAGAAAGTTTTTTCCCCTCAGCTTGTGCAGCTTCATATATATATATATATATATATATATATATATATATATACATACATCAATTTAACTTTGAAATAATGCTTTTCACCTAATGTAACATGATTAATTTGATGATGAAACCCTTAATGAAAGGGTTTGCCATATACATACATTTCTGATTTAAATTAAATTTCACCTAATTTAATCCTGTTAAATTTAAATCAATATATAACATCTAACCTTTTGCCCCATCAGATCATAATTAAACTGCCATTTATATTGTTTTCCATATCTTCTATGCTAAAATCACTCTGTATTGAGTTATTTATTTCCTGTTCACACAGGGAAGTTCTGTGTTGGGATCTCCATTTCTAAAGGGTTTTTTGGCAGGCTATGTGGTGGCCAAACTACGTTCCTCTGCCTTCCTGGGATTGCTGCTGGGTACAATCACTGGTATTTACGCAGCACAGAACTATGAGGTGCCCAACATTGAAAGGACTGCTAAAGAGTACATGAACATCCTGAAAAAAGGACCAAAGTAATTTTGGCTGCGTCCTGGCCTTCACCATGACATCACAGGTACAAGAGGAAGAGGTTTTCCTGCATCAGCTGGCTTGAAATGACTCAGCATTAAGGATTTCTGTGTACGCTGCATCATGGACACTTTTTCTTTTTTTAAAACTGGAAATTCACTCAGGACTCGCAGATAAAGACTTTGTATGCTTTTCATTTTTGTTTTGGGTTGAAGTTATCACTGTTATTTCATTTGTGTGATGGTGATGCATTGTAGAAAGAAACTGTGCCTAAACGATTCTAAGTTTTAATCTTTTAACCTTGATTTTTGTTGCCTGGAGCAGCTACGTTTTAGCAATTAGATTTTCAAATTGTTCCAAGCCGGCAGTGTTTCCTGCTGGTTTTCCCCACACTTTTACTGTTCTAATATAAAATACAAATCCAGAGGTCTATAGAGGTTACTATTACTTAATATATTGTCATTGATATTTAAATGACAGCAAACTACAGGTGTTCATATTAAAATACCCTGAACTAAGTGCTTTTTGGACTAAAGCAAGCACTGATATTTGTTAGAAAATATCAGGTGTTTGCTGTATATCACTGAAGATGATAGCGGTTCAGAATGGGGGGCCCAGTTTCTTTCCACGGAGAAAGTGGATGAAACAGATGAAATGGGGTGTCCTTTTGGGGCTGATGGTTCTCATCTATGGCTCCCATGCTCCTCTCATTACCCTCACCAAAGTAGATGGTCGCATCCCATTCAACGCTTCCTCATGTGTCGTTATGATTGAGTTAGCTAAACTCCTCATCTCTCTGCTGAGCCTCATTCTCACTGGAGGTACATCTGCCCTATGTACACCTCCACGTCTTCTCCTTGTGGCCCCCTATGCAGTCCCTGCTGTACTTTATGCCCTCAACAACAACCTGGTTGTGCTTATGCAGGCCTTTATGGACCCAAGCTCATACCAAATACTTTCTAATCTTAAAATAGCCTCAACTGCTCTGCTATATTCCCTTTGTCTAGGCAAGAGGCTACAGCCTGCTCAGTGGTTAGCTTTGGGCCTTCTTATGGCTGCAGGGGTGTGTCACAGCTACAGCAGCCTGGATATAGGGGACCCTAAGAGGGCTGAAGCTGAGGAAAGGCTTCATATCACATCTTGGGGGTTGTTTCTTGTGGTGGTGTACTGCTGCGTTTCAGGACTTGCAGCAGTATACACAGAAAGGGTGCTGAAGAGCCAGAAGTTACCCCTCAGCTTGCAAAATCTCTACCTCTATATGTTTGGTGTGGCTATCAATGGGCTTTCCTCTTTCTCCTCTATAGTAAGTGAAAAGAGTTTCTTGGAGGGTTACTCGGGGGTAGTGTGGGTCATCATAACAGGGCAAGCTGTGAATGGGCTCCTGATGTCTGTGGTTCTTAAGCACAGCACTGGGATCACCAGACTGTTTGTCATTTCCTCCTCCATGCTGGTTAATGCTTTGTTATCCTGGGTCATCTTAGGTTTGCAGCTCACTCCTTCTTTCCCAATACCTGTTGTTATGATTGGACTGGCAGCTTACCTTTATTACAGATAGAACAAAGGAAGCACAGGGTCTGTTCAGCCGCAAGCGCCCTCAGTACAGCCTGTCTGCTCTTTGCTTTGGAGATTAACTCCAGATGTTTGTTTTTTTGCCTTTTTTGTTTGTCTGCCTTCTCAGTCTCGAAATTGGACTCCCTAAGTTTGATTTCCAACACCTGATTTTCTGTGCGTACTACGTAAAGTGTTAACACACAGATAATGCTTGAGTTGATTGCTTGAATCAAATGTTTGGCATTAATACTGCTGCAGTAAAACCATGTAATGATACATTGTGTTAAGTTAAAGATTTCTGAGTTGTGCTGCATTTTTTTTAATTCTCTATTTGTTTCATAGTCCAGTACATGTAAAGACCTACCAGGGATAAAATGTTCCACATCATCAATAAATTGTCAAAACCATTTATTGTACTTTTCTTTGTCGTGTTTTATAGCAATCATACACATTCAGTAAAGTGTTTCAGTCACTGCTGCTCAGATATCAGGTCTGCCATAGGATCGCCTCGTACAGCTAGAGTGTCCTTTATCTCCCCCAGAGCTGTAAAAGTAAGAAGAAAATCTTTTTTTTTTAAAGAGCAGATGTCCCATTTCTGATTTAAAAAACAAAAAAAAAAAAAAAACGCCCGTCTGGGAGAAGCTGAGGAGCGTACACTGACCTTTACATAGTTTTTTGTTGTCAGCTTGCAGTTGCTGATTCTGGGCTGACAAGTAGATGGCATCCTGCACAGCCTCCAGCAGCACACTTCTGTATCTTCCCTCTGAAATCTTCCTCTGCTCCTCACTTACCTGACGAAACACTCTGAAAACCTAAAGAGGAAAAGGAGAATTAAAAAAAAAACTTATGATGCAGCTCGAATGCTCTACCAAATAAAACATCTCTGCATTTTCACTTTATGTTTTCTAGTTATTAAATCTGATTTTCAGTTTAAAGCTTTCTTTAGTATGTTTTAAAAGTAGCGTCCCAGTATATTTTAGAAGTCCTGCCCTTTATTACACAACAAATCTATTTAAACTCTTCATGAAGAAAAGCAAGAAGAGACTTCTCCCAGTCAGACTGAGCTAGCATGGTTAGCTTCAAGGCTAAATGAGTCATTTATTTTCTAGCTTTTGATAGGACTTAATTTTAAAATGATTTCACTTTTCTGTATATTTTTTTTAGTTTTATGTTGTCTTTACTTTGAAAGTTAGTCAGCACTTCCATCAACTGTGGCTTTACTCTCCAAAATATCTGACATAATTGAGCTATTTGTAGGGCAAATCTTTTCTGTGTGCTGGAATAAAGCAGCTATAAACTGCAGAAACCTGAAAGCAGTATGTTATCTGAACTGGGATTCCTCACACTAACCCAGTAAACTCCCACCTGCAGGCTTTCTTCCCTCAAACAGTGCATCTCTGTTTGGTGCCTGTGATGTTGGTCCTGTAGGTCTCTCTCGGCTTGCTGGGCCTCAGCACGCAGCGCCTCTATCTGCATCACCAGGACCTGCCGCTCTCTGGTCAGCACCAGCAGCTCTTTCTGAGAACTGTCTGTCTGAAAGACAAATAGATGGGGTCGACACTTAAAAAAAATGATAGAAGTAACTAAATTAAGTTGGGAATGCAGTCGTTTTAACGGGCAACAAGAAAAAAAATCCAGCTTTGCACTAATATAAACTGACTCAGCATCCTCAGCCGAGATGGATCACACGCTGAATATTAAACAACAGAGTATCTCATTATCTCACCAGGAGTTGCTCCTGTGCCAAGTCTCTCTCCATCTTCAACACCTCCTCCTGAATTAATCTCCCATGATCCTCCTTAAGTTGCCTCCTCCGCTCCTCTGCTTCGTTGTATTCCAACTGAGACTAATCATTAAATTGGCAAAATAAATGTCTTAGAGTGGGTTTCTCACTCTTGTGCACATAAATCTTATTTAGAAGCAGAAAAGACTATTGACTCAGCCTTGTGTACGTGTTATCAAACCAGAGGCCACATGCATAAAGCTTCTCACAAAGAGCAGCTCCCAGGGGCAGGAATTACAGCCTTTTCTATCAATTTTTACATGAATTTAAGTCAAATAAAATATGTTTATGATGTTGTTTACAATGCATCTTAACCTGTAAGACAGACATTACTGACAGAAGTAGGACTCTTTCATTAGTTTTTTTTATGTGAAGGGGAAAATATGAATGAAAAATAAGCAAGTTTAGATCAAATAAAAATCTTTGAGCTTCTTTCAAGCTTCTTAATGTCAAAATGTCCAGCAGCTGTAACAGTTTAGGTTTATGGTATTAAACTATAATAAGCAACATTATTACTTATAAAGCTATCAATTAAAGACATAGATGAGACAATTCCCCTCATTGATATAAAAACTGAATTTTACATCATGTAACCTTTGCTTCAGTAGCAAGTTATAAAACATAGCTTACAATATAAATTAAAAAAGATGCCATTTAGGGAGTAATTCTGATTGGCTTGTTCACTTTGTGCTGCAGATGCTACACCATTTGCAAAAAGTTTTATTTTTCTTCAATAAGCCTCACCGTTAAATGGATTTAAACCAGGGCAAAACACATCCATTCATAATGAAGTGTTTGCTTTTTTAGCTGAAGCTGGGAGCTCTGAGAAATAAAAAATGTGAATATGACTCTAAATGTGCAGAGAAAAATATAACTTTATGTTTTTTGCACTCTGTTATTTGCTGTTTTAGTCCAGATTACATTCTGAGACTAAAACAAAGCCAGGCTCAGTGAACTTTGAGTGTTTGCATAAAACCCAAACCCCAAAATGAAAACTGCAAGTTTAAAACTTATATGCTGGAGATCGGGGGAGATTTTGGGACTGGCTCACCTGCATTCCCAGTTAACTCTTAGTGGTTTACTGGTCAGACAGAAATCTTAACAGGAATACGGCAGCAAGTTTAAAATTGGGCATTTTGCATTTAACAATACTAAAAGTCCAAGAAGAAAGATGATCAGGAAAAGCCAAATTGACTAATTAGGAATATTAGAAAGGGAAACCAAACACTGCTTACTATTTGACCAAACTATATAGGGAAGCATGGTGGTGGCAGCATCATGTATGAGGGAGTTGTTTGTAATGGATACGTAATGGAAACACTCTTGTGTGTGATCTAGATTCAACAGTGTAACAAATGAGCTCAGAGACCCAACTATGAATTAAATTTCTTTATAACACTTTATCGATAAGTCTAATCACCTTCTGTATAGTCAGTTTATAAGATAAACAAAAGAAAGAGCCAGATGATGAGGGTTACTTGTTGAAAGAGCTGAGCTTTCCCCGTGACAGCCCCACTCTTCAGCGTCTCCTCCCTGAGGGCCTCTTTCAGCTGCTGGATTCTCACGACCCTTTCCTGGACTTTCTCTGCACTTCCTTTACCTTCTGTCATTATTAGAAACACACAGAATATATTAATCATGGCTGCCCCGCTGGACAAACTGAACTCAGCATATTACCTCTAATATGTTCTTCCATTTCCTGTCTGAGCAGGTCCTGTAGATATTTCATTGCCTCTGAACTCTCTCTGTGATGCCCCCCAGAAAACTGCTGATTGCTTTTTGAGGATTTACAACTCTGTTAAAGGGAAAAAAAACAAAACACTGAAGCTCATTGTGTTATGTTCAGAGCAAATAGAGCTTAATAATCTTATAGCGAGGGAAAACAAATGAGGCAAACCTTTATCTTTTCCTTTATCTTCTCTGATTCTTCCCTCCTCTTCTCCCATTTCTGATTTTTCACTATCTGTTGAAGAGGCCACAGAACCCATCTCTCAGCTTAGCTATCAAAGAAAACCCAAGTAATGCTGTGTGAGACCTCCATGAGGTATTTATCTGATTGTATCGGTTACCTGTAAGTTTCGAGTCAGCTCAGCCAGCTTGTAAATGTTGTGAACTTCACTTTCCCCGTGTGACATTATCATGTTCTGTAGCTCCAGGATGCTTTCACGAATCTCTTGCTCAGTTGACCTTGGATTCCAGCAACTCGGGGTGGCTTTCGTTACCAATTTTTTCACTTTTTCCGCTAAATCTAAAGCAGATGGTGTCTCATCATCCAGAAGAGCTTTAGGAAGGTAAAGACCAGAGTCACTTTTAAATCAGTTCAGCACTCATACTGCTCCCAAGAGGCAAGCTAGAGGTCTTACTTTGAGGGCTAATGCAGTAGATGAGCCATGTCTTGTTATTTCCTGCTAAGGCATCCTTTAGGAGGAGGGGTAGAAGGCTCTCGCTGTCTGCAGTATTTGGTATTTGGTTTAAAACCTTTGTCAGTGGGCTGATTCTGAAAAACATTCGAATCATTTTCCGATGACATACAAGCAAAAGGATGATTGAAAATGAGTAGAAATGTGTTGACTGCTTGTGTGCTCATCTTGATACTACTTAAATCCAAACTATAACGTACTGTATGCACTTTTTCCCCTAAACATAGAAAGATAATGATCCTCATAGATGTATGCTTGTCATAGTGACGAACCAGAGTGACAAGCCTGCACGTCTGTAGGAGAGAAAGAAGAGCTTTGGAGGAGACAAGCAGGAGGTTTATTCACCAGCAAACTCGTCCTGCAAGCACATTGTCTTGATTCATGACAGCGACTTTGCCGTCATTCATCAGTGGAATTGGCAATATGTTTTCCTGAGGTCGTGGGCGACGGTCGTCAGTAAATCTGAGCTGTGGCTGCTGCCAAAGGGGAACTAATAATCACACTGATGTTGAATGTTTTAGACAAGTTGCTGCAATTATTTTAGAACAATTGTGTGAAATTAATTCTTTGGGAAAAGGTTTACTCTAAGTAAAGAGGTGGGGTTCCCTTCTGAATCATGAGATTTACCTAAAACTGCTTCAATCCTCAGCGTTCGCTCTGCAGAGTCTCTTTCAGCTGCTAAATTACAGCAATCCTCTCCGGCACTGCTGTTTGTCAGCTTGTTTTAATCAGTTTTCACTTCACTGCAGGAATCACTGTGGATAAATGAACTAATAGACTCTTGAGGGATTGTGATGATCTGTTTTCATTCAGTAATTTGTATTTGGTAAGAACGTTTGACTGATGTATGGCAGTCTACTTCAACTTTTGACTTCCAGTCAGGATCATGACTGGTAAAGCAACAGAGCAAAGCGACAATCTGCCCATGTTTCCAGCATGTAAGCTTCATGGCTTTTCAGACTGTGTTCATTCATCTGACCAAAGGGACAGAAAGTCGTACTGCTTTTATAGAAAGATAAAAATTAAAGTAAAAGTATATATTTCTGGAGCAAGTGCAGCGTTTTCAGGCCAGATATGAAGTTACTAGAACTTACGTCACATTTTAATTTTTAACATCACACATCAAATTTTGTTGGAACACAATAATCTTTCAGCACATTTGTACGACAGCAACTATGTGATATTCTCAAAGCCATTAAACTTAAGTGAGTAAATCAGTTCCTTCGTTTGATGTGTCAATATATCAATATCTGTCAATCAGTATATAAGATTTATTACTTCTTGAAGCATCTCTATGGAGGAGTAAGAGTTCCACTAATAAATAATTCAATATATCATTAAATAATTACTTAAATATGTCATTAAACATAACACTAATTTATTCAAATATATACATTGTATATTTAAAAAATACATATTTCACTATGTATGACTTATTTCATGTTATAGTGTTGCAGTTTTAGCTCATTCTCTAGTCTATCAATGTCACCAGTGCTGAGCTAGTCCAATTCATCAATACATCCCAAAACCACAGTGCTAATACAAAATATTTCATATGTTTTAGATTGTGAGAGTTTTAAAATATGAGAAAAAAACATAAGTTGCTGTTATTTTTCCTATAACATGATCATAAAAGCCATCTGAAAAATCAGATGTCATGATATCATAATGTGTTTTAAGCATCAGCGATGATCATGTTGTCTTTTAATATTTTACTGGTTTAAGTCAGATTGAAGCTAAAATGTAACCTTTACAGGTGAACTTTATTTAATTTTCTAAATTTTCCAATGCAAGTGTAAAACTGTTCAGTGTTTTCATATTAGTTGTTATGGCAGCTGTTTCCTAACCAGATGATGAACCACAAAAAAAAAGAAAAGAAATAATATCTGATCCATGAACTGATCACAAAACTTTTGATCCAATTTACAACCTCTTCATCACACTGTTAGCATTTACACATCAAACAGAAAAGACGCCACCAAACCCATTAACTGTTGTATGTTGGGGTATTGTTAGTTTTTGTTTTAAGAAATTGTCTGAAATGAAAGAAAATCTGCACTTGTGTCCCACATGTCCAACATGAGTAGTGAATAAATATTGGGTGAATCGGTTGTTTCAGATCAATTTTTGCTTTTCCTGCTTTTGTAACAGATAATATCCTGACAATGTCACTGACCCTCTGAGGTCAGTCCTGCTGGCTCCTCCTGCCAGGCTGAACAGCTGTAGTCGGCTGCAGCAGACATCCGACTCCGCCTGCTCTGGATACAGTTTCCACTCGACAGCAACCGAGAACAGGGAACTGGATCTGAGGGAAGCACACGGCATGAACAGTTAGCTGTTCATTCATTCACAAGTCAGAGGAAAGAGCAAAGTGTCTGACAGTGCACCCGTACAGAGGTAAATCAGCTAAGTGACAGTCTTATAGGGGTCTTTAACCACTGTATTGAATCACGTCACAGGAATTCATTTAATGGATTCAATAATTTACCGACTGCAAATGGGATTTGCATTGGTCCTCATCGTCTCCCTGCATGTTTCATACAGAGTGCAGGCTTCTTCAGCTGAGCCCACACACACCTCACACACACCTTCTACAAGACTGAGAAAAGAGAGAAACACTTAGTTTGCTTTTCACTCACTTATTTATAGACATGAAATATAAGTGTTGTACAAATAATACATTTTAATGTGCATATGGTATTTATTTATTGATTTATCTGTAGCGGCGCACCTTCCCAGGACAGGATGTGTTACAAATCGTAACGGCTGCTTGTTGAGGCTCAGGAGATCCGCTGCACTTCCATCTGGGTAAAACTGGCATTTAAAAACATTATCCTGTTTGGCATTGTTACTTACAGACTTTGGAATTATTCTTATCTAATTATTAAAAAGGAAAACAAACCTGAAGAAATGACACAGAAACAAAAGATTGCATTGTCACTTGTGGTTTTATAGAAGAAAAAAGGTTTGTCAAAACCTGAAAGAGAAGCAAGATTTTACAGTATCAATATCGCAAAGACACAAAACCTGCTAATGCACAGTGCAGCGTGGTTTCAGGTTCCACCTGTCTGACGATACTGTGGTCAGTCAGTCCTCTGATGGTCTCCGTGGAGGCTCCACATATCAGTAATGCTCCATTATACCCGCTCGATATGGACACGGTGAGAAGCTGCAGGAGCTCCGAGTGCAGACTCTGTACATTAGGGTCCATATTTTAGTTTCCAATATTCCATGGACAGAATTGGAAAGGCTTGGGTATCTTAGAGTAGCTCAAACATAACAGCTGCATCAGAGGTCAGACACTGTTTTCTTACCTCTATGTTGTCAGCAGTCACAACCTGGTCAAACGTGAAGGACTTTGCATCCTGAGTGAGGAAATGAAAACATATTGAAGCTGAGAGCGCTTTCCGAGAGCAACTCAAAAACTGCTGTTAGAAGCAACTTGGAGGTTTTACCTCACTCTTTGCACGTTTATATTCAACTATATGTCCATCCTCCCCAATAACTACACAGTCTCTAGTCTCTAAAGAAACACAGATGCATTGTTTAGGTCACCACTCACAGCAGTGTAAATGTACTGCTTTCTGTACCTGGATTTATGGTGAGTACAACTCCAACCTTTACAGCCTCTGCTCCCTCACATTCCTGTCAGTCAATGGAAATTAGTTAGCGAGATTACCAGAAGAAACCAGATACCAACATTAACTTGTTTAAATCCCATCATCACAGCAATAACTTAGGTAAAGATCCGTATAAACTGATGTGTAAATATGTACTTACAGGTGGACCCATGTCCAGCGTGGCCATCCTGTGTGTGTATCAAACACAGCCACTGTCTCAGGATCTAGTTACAGAGGACTGCATCATTAATGAACCAGAATGTACCCTACTGGTTTCAATGATCAGGGTACAGTTACAAAAATGGAAAAAAAGATTCTTTATAGACATTTAATACAAAGACACACATTTACTTTCCAAATACTTGACTAGATTTGATCCCTGATTAGAAACTTGCTGTCTTATGTTTTACATGTTATAATCTGCAATAATGCTAATGTCTAAATAATACATTACAAATAGGTTATATTATTTATGTAATTACTTTGTAATGGTTAGTAACCATTGGTACAAAGTTTGGTAAGAAAAGAGTTAGCATTACACAGCAGTAGAAACACACAAATAGTTACCGAATGACCACACAGAAGCCCTAATTTATGCATAAATAAAATATGAAAATGCATCCAGATGCATTATGTTCACAAAAAGATCCAGAATTATTCACAAGAGTCTCAAAGTGGCTGCAAATAGATTGAAAAACTACTACAGACTCATAAGTGCATTGTTTTTTTTTCTGATCTACGTTAGTGTGAATGGTCTGTCAGGGTGTCATTTGTTTAAATACATTATTAAACAATGTTTACTACATTTTCTTGACAATAATTATGTCTCCTAAACATAAAGCTTAGAAAAATGCATCCATTAATGTTTGCTGCAAACATCAACCAAATTAGTGTCATGCGGGGTGTTGTGTTCCAGAGCTCCACTTGACATATTTTCAGAGACAAATTCATTATGTGAGCCCCCCTGCAGCACTGCTGGTTTGTTACACATAAACTCTCATGCGAGTCCTTCGCAGACGCACCATCTGTGTCGTCCTGAAAGATGATGTTCTCATACTAACAGGGGCAGCTCCCGGGAAAGGCAGCATCCAAGCTGCTTCAGTATGCTCAGACCTCCAAAGCCTGCAAAGTGCAGACATCACTGGAGCCAAATAAATATAACGTTACACATGAACCCAAGACTTGCTGAAAAAGTCAAGAAAATGTGTTGATATTGATGTCAAAGCGAGCTACTGCCTGTCATGACTGAATGTTATTATCAGTATTATTGAAGGATTCCTCAGAAAGACGCCTAAATGCAAACGTCAAGATCTAGGAACACTTCAGATTTAAAATTCCTAAATTTAAAATTTATATTAGCTGTTAACAAAGATAAAATGCTGAAAAAATTAGCCCTTTCATAATCCTTTACTTTAAAGGAGATATATGATGCTTTTAAATCCTTCTTTTCAACATGTAAATACTTTATTTATTGTCTGTATAAAGGAGAACTGCAATGCTTTGGTCTCAATTCCTGCTTATTCTCATTCCTCACACACCTTATAACCCTGTTCTGAGGTGCGTCTCTCAGAACGGCTTGTTTTGGTGCGGCCTCTTTAAATGTGAATGAGGCTAGTCAAGCCCCGCCCCCTTCCAGGTCACAGGAAGTTCCGCTCTACCCTGTTCCGCCATGTTTGTAGCTCGATAGCAGCAATGTGCTAATCAAACATTGTGTTAGCTTTACTTTAAATGTCAACGTATTAGATTAATTAATTTGGTTACCTGGAAGTCCATGACCTTATTTGGCAAACCCACAGTAAATACTCTCCAGCCCCCTTGCGACCCCGATACGGACAAAGCGGTAGATAATGGATGGATGTATGGATGGACAGCAAATACTGTGATGCAATAGATAAATTTACGTAATAGAGAACAGAGAAAATTAAACAGACTGAAAAATATGACCATAAAGAATATAAAGATATATGTGCAGCTTCAGGAGGGAATAAAATGACATTTTCTGTATTCCTAAACTCTTCGAAGTGCACAAAAACATTGTATTGAAGGGCTAAAAAAGTTTGTTAAATGTTTGTTATAAAAGTGTCCAGTTTTGACTGATAATTGCTTTCACAATCTACACTGCAAAAACTGAAATCGAAGTAAGATTAAACATCTTAAATCAGGGACATATATGCTTATTTTTTGAAAGGTAAAATGATTATTCCTATTATTTTTTACTTAACTTGATGAATTCTTAATGAGTCAAATTTTCTTGTTTTATTGACAAAAAATTGATCTTTTTTTCAAGAAATATTTACCTCATTTGTGTCTTTTTTTCTTGTTTTTTAAACAAAAATTTTTTTAGTGTAAACTGAATAAAATAAAAATGAATCTGTAACAAAATTTATATTCTGCTATAACATGACACATCTAAATGATGGGGATGCTCTGTGTACTACGATTTACAGGATGTCCTCTATGTGTGAATGAGTTTCTTAAAATGATCTCAGCAGGCAGATCTTTGCACATCTTCACCAGTAGGGAAAGCAAAAAGAATCAGTGCTTTTCCATTTCTGAGCAGGTAACACGATGGTCCTGCTAGCTGTGCAAATCATTTGGACATAAATGCAAGCTGATTCTTGTGGTCGGATTGTGCTCAGTTATTTTATTTGCACTTTTAGCTAGCTTTTCTGCTCTGGGAATATACGTAGAGGAAGAATTAAAGGTATAAAGGATGATTCAATGAAGCGTGCTTGAGGTTTGAAAGAGTTGTGAGAGTAAAACTGAATTTGGGACTCCCTCAGCTGACAGTCAAAATGTATTCATGTGGATCCGATCGCACAGAAACTTTTCTGTTAGAACTGTCAGATGTTCGCTGTGGCTCAGGAGGAAAAGCATCATCAGAATTACTAATCCCAGCTGCAGCAAATAAACCTAATAGTGTAATGTCTGGTAAAGCATATTTAGCAACACATCATTAGCTGTAAGCTGGCACAATCAACCCAATGACTCATTTCTTTCAGTCCACCACGAGCCTCTAATGGTTTGCTATTTTCTTTCTCTTTTGTGTCACATTTGTGCATCTTTCTGCTGACTATGTGGCTCCACTGCTGTTTGTCTGCACTCCTGAACTACATCTTGACAGTCTGCTATTTGACGACTGAGGAACCAGACTGTATTTTGAAATACTGCTCAATTATTTCAACATTTAAAAGATATCTGGGGAGTAAAACCACTCACCTGAGCAGACTAATACAAAAAATAAATAAAAGAAATTATCTTTACACAGGATTCTAAAACATTGTTTTTCTCTTGACATAAATTTACCTGGACAAATGATACTCAGAGCTGTAACTTTTCTGAGATGTTTCCTGCAAGGAAAAAAAACTTTAACTGTATGTATTATTGGTAAAGTACGGGATTTGTTTCCTTAGTCAAGATTGACTTCAATAAGGCAAATAGAAAAATACATTTGTGTACTGTAATGAAAACAGGAAATCTTCTTTTTAGGTTTAAATAGTGATAAAATGACTATGTCTAAATTACTGCAAACCTAAAACCCTATTAATCCTCAAATGGTGGGTTTTATTACATTTAATTAAGTTACTTTTATTCAGGATTCATTTTGCTTTAGCTTTTAGACATACACATAACAGGGCAAACTGTTGTAAAACTTTATTCAGCATTCGTGACACAAACAGCTTAACAGGAAACTATTTCCTCAAATGCCCCCATGCTTTTTAAAGACCTCATCCAAATCATAAAAACTAAACTAATTTTCTTATGTCACACATCCATGTGTAGGGATTTCAATATTAAGTGTTTACAGAACCTGAAAGCATTCAGAAAATAAAACTAATAACCTTCATGGCCTCTTTTACTCTGATTATCCATAAACTCCACAGCAAACCGTTTTTGGAGGAACTAGTTTAGAGCAATGGCTGTCCATGCAGATTATCTGTGACCAGATCTCTGCTTCTGTAAAGATGTTTTGCTGTTTTTATTATTTATTATTTTCAAACTCGTTACTATTTTTCTTTTACAGACACAAATCCTGAAAACCAGCAGGTGAAACACAAACTTCATCTGGTTCTTGTAATTTGGCTGAACTGGTCCATTTTTACAATACAACACATCTCACATGCACATAGTTTAATGTACTTATCAAATTTAAAAAGAAAACACCCAACATAAATCCAGTATAGTCTACAGCAAGTGAGACATTTAAAGCAGTACACTGTAGCAGGATTCTACTGATTTGATTGGAAGCAGTCAGGAAAGTAATTAAAATGAAGAGATTACATGAGTAGCTCATTGGTAATTTCCCTGCTACACGTTGCATGATAGCATCAAGTTAAAAAAAAAAAAGCTTTTCATGTCTGCAAAAGCTGCTAATGAGAAGGAAGACCAGGTCTTGTAATTTGCCTGAGATGATTTACTGATCTGCAAACAAACAAACACCACAAATTACAAGTATGTACATGTATTTAGTTCTTGTATAAATGAGTGGTAATCCACAAAAGCCCAAACAAATTAACATCCTTCAGCACGTACCATTAAATGGGAGAGTCTTCTCCATTAACCTGGGTGAAACAATGCGGCGATAAGGTGAGCCTGAAATGAACAAGGGGAAGAATAGGTATGTCATTGACAGCCTAAAATAATGTTCAAATCCCTCGTCTTCGACTTTTACCTCTGCGACAGTCGGGGCGCCCTCGAATGGTGGTGCCCTCAATGGGAGTGCCGGACTCATCCACACACCAGCAGAAGCCTGTAGCGTGCCAGCACTGCATGGGCTTGTAGTGGCCCTGCTCGTCACACTGCGGCTTGTAGGAACCGATTTTACTGATTCCAGGCTCGGACTCCAGCTGGCATTTGGTCTTGACCAGAGAAGCTGTTGAACAAGAGACAATGGAAGGAAGGTATACTTGCTTTTAATTGCTGCAAAATTCATAATGTGCAGGTATTTATGCAAATAAGTTAAATACACTTGGTCATCTATTGGTCAAAAGAAATGGATTTGCTCTCAATATTTATCTCCCAGACAGTAAATCTGTCCAAAAATGATTAATGTCTTTGGTTGATTTAATCACTTTAGTATATTACAGACGCAGAATCATGAATGCTTTTTACTCAACATGCACATCAGGTACATATAAAGAAAGCAGCTGTAACCTGTCTGAGGAGTGGGGGTTGGAGGCTTCTGCTGGGCCATCTGAAAGATCAACCAATACTTCATCCAGGTCTCAAAGCTCTGCAGAAAGCACCACGTTAGAGCAAACATACAATCTGATCCACTCCAGCATGAGCTTTTTTAGCTTGTACATGTGCACTTAAGGCTTCACCTTCCACTCGGTCTCATTGATCTGCTGCCTCAGGCTCTTCAGGTTGGCCAGGAAGGTCTCATTGAACTGTGGCAGACTGACGTCCTGTTGAAAGCATGTCAAGTGTTAAGTGACAACAGCCTGTCCATACTGAACATCTTAAAGTAGTGTGAGAAAACACAGGAATGCAACATACCTGCATGAGATCAGTCAGCTGTTTTTCCACGCTGACAACAGCAACGTTCTGCAGTTTCTGGTGGAAGAACAGTGATCAAATCATTGGAGGAGTTACATTGAAATTTATGATACAAGTTGTAAATGTTTGATTTGTGTTTTTAAAATGCAAGCAGATACTGCCACTCACCAGTCACAGCTTAAAATCATTCTAAGGGAATAAGTTGATAACTTACTGTCAAGGGTGTCTTAGATGACTTGGAATCATCATCAGTGAAGTCCATCAGAGGAAGGGTCTTCATTGGCATGGCCATCCTCACTGGGGACACTGCCGGAAAACAGCAGCACCACAATCCAAATAAGACACGGTGGGTGAACAGTCCCATTTTAATCAGATGTGTTTTGTTTTGCTGGAAAAGTTACGATGACAGAAATACTTTTTTTCTTTAAATGATGACCAAATTGTTTTCTATGACCTTGTGCATTCTAGGAAAGAACAGATGTGGAAGTTATTATTTTACATCTAAATGTCACTGAATAAACTCTTCTAATAATAAAATGAACATTGTCTGGTTTGCCTTTCACCATGAATCATCTAACACTCTCATTTCTCTGTCTGGTTATTTATTCATAATTTCTTTAAAACTAATTCTCACTTCCTGTTCTGCCTTATCAGCCATCCTCCTCCTCACTGGCAAAAACTATCACTGATTGAAATACATCCTTATTACAATACCATAATGTGTTTATGTTATGATTCCCTCCTTTACCCTGGGATGAGCGCGCCATCTGTTTCCCCATTCTCTCCGAGTTCTTCTGAAGCGTGTGGATCTGGTGGCTCTGATCATACACTGTGTAGGCAGTGAAGACCTGGCTGGCCAGCAGCAGAACTGCCAATGTGGTCAAGCCGGCGATCTTAATAGCACGTCTGTTGGATCCACTACAAGAAACACAAACAAATATATATTTATATGTATACATATACATATATATATGTGTGTGTGTGTATTTTTTCCTCTATTAGTCTACTACATAGACTAATAAACACTCAATTAGGGAAGAAATATGTAATTGCTGCAAATGTTTAATTTATTTGCTTCTAGATATGTATTTGTTGTTTTTGTATTTGTATGTTAAGATGTTATTATAATTTTTGTTACTATTATTTTTATTATTGCATTAATTAAGATAATAATTGTTTATTTAAATTTTAAAACTCTTTTCCATAGGTGATGCAACAACCAATAGCATGCAACCATCATCTGTTGCTAGGCGGATTCCTTCTCATTTCACGTCGACGTTGTTACTGGTTACACATTTCTTTTAGGAATTATGTAAACTAAGATCATTTTACTTTCATTGTGTCCTTTACAACGACAATAAATATAATTTAACTTGTTCCATGAACATTTTTATAATCAAAAGTTACATTTTAACTCGGAAATTTGCGTATAAATCAGCTTTAAGTCGGTACATGTACCTAAAAGTGGTTATTAGGCCTAGATGTTTATCCTTTTTAATGTAACTAGAGCCCGATTATGTTATATTTCTGTATTTAGTGTTTTCCCAGAAGTTGCAAGCTTTGTAAAACAGAAATAAATAGTTTCCTAAAGGTAAACTTAAGTGTTTCTGCGATACTATTTTAATCTCTGAATTTGACGTTCTGAATGAATAAAGAGCCAATTACAAATGCAAAGTCATCAGTTGCTAGGTAGACTTCTGCTTACAGGACCTGGTAATTGACTGCAGTTTATGAATAGCACCTTTAAACGTCAAAATCTTATTTTGATTAATGGATATTTGCAATAAAAGACTATTTATTCACTTACTTTATTTTATTATATAAATTCCATATTGAAAATTTAACAATATGTTCTGTGCTAAATAACAGTAAAAATCATCTTAGTCCTATATGTAACTAAAATAACTGATGGTGCTGTGCATTAAAAAACCATATATATGATGAGTTCATCTCACCCTCTGGGCTGTACATGGCCAACAAGAGCCTCTTCACTGCCTGCCAGGCTTCCTCTAACAATGGGAGCATCTTCTGCTGGGTCAATCATTTCTTCTGGATGTCTCTCTCAACTCCAAGAAATAATACAACTGGAAGCAATTCACCAGGTCAGCTGCATAAGTTGCCTTCTGATTAAGGAAGAAGCCCTAATCAGATACTAAAGAATGTGAGAAAGTCCCTTGGTTGAAAAAGTGCTGTGGGATGGATCAGTGGGGAGGATTGTGATTGGTCAGATCTCACATCATCACCTGTTGATAGAGGCAGACAACAGTAAAAAAGAAACTCTCATTTAATGGCGGGTGTTTTTTTAATGTTGGGGGTTTTATTTTTTTTACATTGTTAGTGCCAGCAAACTTGAGACAGTATAGTCACAGATAAATAGATAAAGTTCTGAAATAGTGTATTAATTTGACCTAAAACATAATGAAGCCAGTAAAGGATGTTTACATTAAAATGCACATTTAAACTAGAACAATTGATAATAATCCATCTTAATAAAACTGTTTTATTCACATTAAGGTTGGAAAATTATTTATTTATTTAGTGTTTACTTCCTGAAACAACAGAGAAGCTTTATTTGTTGGTTTTTTACCCGCTTGCCCAGGCAAAGAATCAATA
>JBAMIG010000007.1:18559383-18572471 GCA_037177335.1 Kiunga ballochi
CTGCCAGGCAACACAACCCAGACAGGTGTCTCACGCAACACCGCTTCTTATGACTACATTATCATTTCCCTCTGTGTAGAAAAACCCAGCAGGACAGACGAGATGACTCTTTGTCAGGACATCTGTTGCCTTGGAAATCTACTGTGAACAAAAATAACATTTTGCAAATCGCCTTTAGGAGACAAAGATGTGGAAAAGCAAAGTGTTGAGGAACAGAGGATGACTGAAAGAATATAGATGGAGAGATAGGGATAGAAAATGCAGAGAACAGAGAAAGAAAGGGGCCGGAGGTTGGTAAATAATGAGGCCTTACGCTTATGCCGCTGTGGACGAAGCCCCGACGGAAGCGAGCAGGCTTTAGGTGAGGGTATTCCTCCGTGCTGGTCACCTTGATGCCCCACACCTTCTTCCAAGCCTCATACAGCTGCATGTGTACGGGATAAACGCCGGAGTGGTGCGGCGCCACGGCGTAGCCCATGTTGGTGGGAATGCCATGCTCCTGGAAAACAACTTGCACAGGTAAGAGGAAGCAGACAAAAAGGGCAAATAACAGGGCTTTAAAAATACAGCTGGTTTGAAATGAACATCTGTTGGAATCCCAAGATGCTAAATGAAAACATTTCCCCTGAAACTAGCGATGAAATTCCTCCACTGCACTCCCACCACACGGATAAGCACAAGAGATTCACAGGAAAACAGTGGGGCATGTAATCCACAGCAATTTGTTTTAATTGATGACAGCCTCATTTGCCATCAACAACCCCCCCCCCTCCAGATCAGGCCGGCAACACTGAGAAATATTTGTGAAAATCTCTTAAAAAAAAGTGGCTGAGCATATACAAAGATAAAAAGACACTTAGCCATGGTGGATGACCTAAATGTACCAGGGGTCAACTGGTAACCATCATTGCCCCATTGTGATGCTGGTGTTATGTAATAATAACTGGAATACCAAAGTAATTGTTCTTACTTAAACTGAGTAATTATAAAGTAAATATTCATGTTTACTCTTTTTAATGCCCGTTTAATAGTGAAGGATTTTTACTACATTGTGTAAATTATAATAGCAAAAATGTAAATATTTTTATCTCACTCTAAATTAAAAAAATATGAAGAACTGTTTATGTAGCAGTGAGTATTTCCAGAGTTTATAATAAAAATGGATAAAACTGACAGAGATCATTATGTAAGAGCTAAGAGGTAGAAAATGTTTCCTTTTTTTACTTCTACCTCCTTATTTTTGGCACCATCTCTTTCTTTGTTTTCTAAATCAGACAGGAACGATGCTTTATGTGTTTGAACCTTTCATTTGGATCAGATTTATGGTATCACTATAAACTCTTAGAGCTTAAAAACAGGCGACTGAACTTCTATTTCCACCTTTACGTTGCACTTTGCATCAGAAAGGCTTCTTCAGCTTTTTCAGGATGAGAGTAAAACGAGTTCAGATGTCCAGTTACTGAGATCTCTCAGAACCAATGCTAATATATCACAATCAATTTACAGGATTCATGCCCAGAAGCGGCTCATGATACATCAAAACACATCATGCAAAGCTGGTTTTCACTTCAATGCGTTGCATAGCAATGAAAGCAAACTCAAACTGGGGGTGTCTTCATGAGACAGGAGCAAAAAACTGAGTGCTTCAGACAGATAGAGGTAAAAGATGCTTTCATTTGCATGTAGAATGCATAACTTTAATCAGAGTATGAGCTTATTCCAATGAGCCCCTAAACTAAAGTGATTAACTCATCAGTAAGCATCCTTTGGATTCTTCACACAAACATAAAACCACAGCCGCCACTTAAATACCAGCAAAACGAATGATGGAGACTTTTATGTTCATTTTGCGTGATTCCCAGAATTATCTTTACACTCCTTTAGAAACAGCTGAATGAAAAACCAAAAAATATCATGTTCACCATGCTTCAGCCCCTCTCAAACATAAAACTACAAAGAATTTATTTACAGACCATAATGGAAACATATATGCTGGAGTGATCAATAAGTTGAATCGTGCTTTTTTAAAATGTTGAGGAAAAAAAAGCAAAAAACTTTGTTTTACGAGAGATATGTGTTACAAACACAGCTGGTGTGCAACAGTGCTCACTCAAAGCTATGACCTTTGCCCCTCCATGACTCACCATGGCAAATTTCTTGTTAAGCAACATCTGCTCAGCCAGCACGGACTGGTTGTGGAATAAATGGGGCTGCATGTGACTCCACATGTGAGGAAACCACCAGAAATCCTTCACGTGGGAAAGCAGCAGGTCATCTCCCAGGTCTTCCTCATCGGATCCTGGATATGACGTAGAGCACGGACAGTCAGGTGGCATGGAGGGGAAGAGATTCAAGCGGACCAAAGAAGATGCCAGAAAAGTGAAGGGGAGTAGAGGGTTAAGAGGAAATTGAAGATATAAAAAATGGAGAAAGGCAGAAGGGGGCGCAAAGGTGAGATGGAGCCAGTGACAAAGAGAGGAAATGAAAGTCAGAGTAGCAAAGGGGGAGAAAGTTCAAGTATTAAATTGAAGCATGTGAAGAATGAGCAATGGAAAAACTACACAGCAGAAGAGCAACAAATACACCAACTCTACAAACTTAGGTTCCTGACTGAACCGACGGGACCAGGTTTGCATCTTACCAGCATGAAAGAATTTCCCTGAGAAACCCAGATTGAAGGTGAAGTTGGGCACGTGGGTCCGCAGCTCCCTCTGCGTCTCCAACAGGGCCTAAAACAGTGGGAGGAAAGGAGAATGAGTCAACAGATGATGCGCCTCAAATTGGTGCACAATGTGATAATGAGGAAGTGCGAACACACGGGCGGGTGCGTGCCCACATACATCTTTCATGCTGCAAGTTTCTCTCAGTAAACATCCAACATCCACTCCCAGCTGCCTCGCTCCTTTCCTTCATTCTGTTTGATATTTTTTGCTTTCCTCTGATTCTGGTGTTTGTTTCATTTGATCTCCACGCCTGGATGAGACTCCCTGCGCACGCACACATGCACGTACCCCCCCTCACTCTCAGATTTCTCCAGCCTGTCAGAGTGTGATTTGTTCCTAAAAGCTCGCTGTTGCGCTGCCACAGTGTGGGGGCCTTGATGTCTCTTCCATAACTTTTTCTTAAACCCTGTGTCTCCACATGTGAGGGGAGTCTGTTCTGCTCCGAGGGGGCGCAAGCGAGGAGCTTTTCAACATTCTTTGTATGTTTCTGGGCCCCTGAAATATTCATCGCTGTGGAGTCTCTGTGACAGTGTGAGCGGTAGGCCCTGTCAGCTTTGAGCAGCCTACTGGGACGAATGCATTCAAAAAGAGAAGGGGAGCGAGAAGAAGGGGTTTCTGTGTGACTGGCAGAGGGGATAGCAAATGTATGAGGGTGTTCCTTTAAAAAAACAATAATAAAAAAAAAAACATAGCAAAGGGAGGTTGAAAACAGTGGTTGATGAGCAGACAAGCCGCTTTTCCTTATTCAGAAGATTTCTTTTATTCCACAACAAATACATAAACTCACCTTTACATCAGGCACCTTCATGCGGGTGCCCTCCTTGCCGACAAAGATGTCGTCTATGTCCACTAGGATGTAACGCTCCAGAGACAGTGAGAGCCTCTTCCCGGTCAGAAAGGCTACAGCGTCCACAAACACCAGCTTGTGCAGCCAGAATCCCAGATTGTTGCCAAACAGGACCCTCTGAATACCATCATGAAGACCCAAGTCCTGCACCACCGATGGAAGCATTGCAGCATTCTGCCCCATTGCTGCGACGCTCTCCGCTGATTGGGTTTTGGCCAGTAAGACGGGCTCGTATGTAGAGTGGTTGGACTGAAACACGGTCCAGTCATCTCCAGGGAGCGGACCTGGCAAAGGATGCCCTGATCGAGTGATGAAGAGAAGTGGGGACTTGGGGTTGACCGTGCAGTCCTTCAGACCCAAGTTGGAGTGAAGAAAGAGGGGGAAGCCTTTGAGCTGTGCACTGAGCAAGCTGTTTTCATTGGCCTGATAAACACAGACAGAAAACACAAACAACACAGATTCATCACACAACATGGTGATGAAGACAGTAATTTGTTAGATATAATTCCACCAATTTCTCCAGTCATGTGTGAAATAAGGAATGTCAGGCCTGCTCTGATGTGAAGGCATGACGCAGCTCCTACCCGCTATGCTCAATCTGCTATGCTCCGAGTTTCGAGTCAAATGAAAAAACTCCTGCTGAGACTGAAGGTTCAGCGAGTACTCGCTAAAGTTTCCCACCAAGCTCCTTGTTCTCTGCTTCTCACTTTTTTTCTTTGCACCTCAGTTTGTCTTACTAAAAGCTTCACCATCGTGTGTGGGCGAGCTGCTGATGACATCATAACAAAGTAAAAATGAACATGGAGTGGCCACAAGCCACTTATAGATCATTTACTTTATTTACACATTGACTTTAGTTATAATAATGTAGGTGTAAATATATTAAAAATAAATCTCTCATTTTTTTGGAGCACAGCTGATAAACACACAAAGCTTAAAGATATTATGTTTGAATTAAAATGGACCTGCACTTTTTACCAAGATCTAGTGTGGTTGCTGAAATATATATGTAGCCATATATGCAGGATGAGATAAATACACTTAAAGGGAAACTGAAGGTTTGCTTTTTGCATAAAAACTATTTAAGGAAATTACAGAAGTAAAGGCAGATAAAAAGTTTGCTTTTTGTTTTACAGCACGAGACCCGAAAAAGATCCCTAAAATCATATTAAACAGCTAAAGAAGAATCTGATCAGACATCTGCTGAGATAAATATGTGTAAAGATGTGCTACTTCCATTCAATATATTTATATAAAAAAAACACTGCTGTGCTAAAGGCGAGGCTTTAAAATATACTTGCACTTTTGAAGTTGCATCAAAATAAAAATGCATTGCAACTTCTGAGTCAACACTCAGTACAGTGTATACTTATGCAGATCTATAACAGATCAAAACAAAAAGTTCAGAAAGCACAGCAGCACTGCTGTGCGACACAGCCATTGGCATGCACATCCTTGTTCTTCTTCCCGCTTTCTCAATAGGTAGTAAATCCCACCAGGCTAACCTTCATCTACACCGCCCTGCAACACCATCCATGCCTTCACATTTCTTTCTATATTCTGCCCGTGGCTGAGATGGGGTGATTAAAACCATAAGACCTGAAAACTGGCCTTGGGCAAACAGGGGCCTCCAGGGATTACTGGATGGGAGAGGGAGAAAAGAGATAGAGAGTGAGGAAGAAGCAAGGCCTGAAGAGCTAGAAAGACTAGGACAGAAAAACAACACACAGAAATTACCAGACTGGAAAAAGAAGGATTAAGAAGGGCAATTTGCAGGAAAAAATAATAAAGGGAAATGACAAGAAACATGGAAGACAGTGCAGTGGTACTAACTCCGAACATCCCATCTCCTTAGAGACGGTGGAGCCAGATGGACAGGGCAGAAGGTGTGAGTGAGAGGAGGGAGAAGAGGGAGGGAGGCACAGGGAATGTGGTGGTGTCCTAACCTTGAAGAAGCCAATGATGCCTACTCCATACTCCACACAGTATTTGTCCAACAGCTCGCGGTTCCAGGCATCCAAGTTGACATACTTGAGAATGTTCTCATAAATCACAAGTGTGAAACGGCCTCTCTCTTTGTCCGTCAGTGTGGGCATGTCTCCTTTCCCAGGAGAGATCTCAGTCCGGTACCTGAACCGGCCAGACTCCAAAATGGCCACGATCTCCTGCCCCAGTTGAGAATATTGGCTTTCCACAAACACCAGTACCACAGGGTCTGTCCTGGCCCCTCCGGGTTCCACCCCGAGGCCCCCTGAGACGCCCCGTAAAGGTAACAGCCGGGACGGGGTGACTCGCGGGTCGTACGAGTCCGCGGAAGCACCCTCGGCGCCGGACACACCCCCTGCTGACGGCTCCGGCTCACGCTTGACGCCATAGAGAAAATAAGAGAAGATGAAGACGCTGATGGCGCAGAAGAGGAAGAGGAGGAGCAGGGAAGTCTGTAGGGGGAGGAGGCGGACCAGCCGGCGGAGGCGTGTTACGCATCCCAGCATCGTCTCGCACCGCACCACTCCGCCCCACCGGCCCAGCAACACGCCTTGGGGTAAGTCTTGCTCAGCGTGGGTAGAAAAACACGCGCAGGAATAATTCACAACAAAGTCTCCATTGTTATGGAAGTAAACACAAACAGCATTAAGGTATCAGCTGCCGCAGCTACTGAGGAGAGTGATGAGTCGGTCATGTTGGCGCTCCTTCATGCTGCAGCACTGCTTATGTCACCATGGCAGAGAAATGGAGGGGCCTTGGACCGCTGATACACGCTTGTGTCTCAGAGGGAAGACTGGCAGGCCGGGTTACTGAGGGAGAAAGATGATGGAAGACTCCATCAGATGTCCGTCACGTGAAGCTGTCAACCATATCCAGGTTGGAGTTTTCCTCTCTCGTTTGATTGGGGAATAATCTCTGGAGGAAATTAAGGCCACACAGGTCATCTCAGCAGCATCGTTCCCTCAGGATCAAATCTTCTGACCTTGCAAAAAAAAGAGAAACAAAGTCAAAATGATGTTAAAAAACAGTGGTATGGTATCAACACCTCTACATCAAACACCTTATTATATTGTTTTGCTGTGTGGGATTAGTTGTGTGTAGGAGATGTGTATATTGCTCTACAACTTCACTTTAAAGTGACCTCGCTATCACCTACACAAACTAAGAGCTGCCATATCCCTTCACACACACACATGCCAAACACTGGGCATGTCACCTGCTAATACAGCTTCCATGTAATCAATAAACAGAAAGGCACAAAGTCCTATAGTAAGCTGATTTAAAATCCAGTGTGCTACTGCATACAAGTGAATCCATCACCCACGGGTACCTTCACCTCCTGTTCCTTTAAAATCCTCTCAGTCCCAAGACCAAAAGCATGCCGATATAAGCAAAGCAATCCAAGAGGCGTGAATAACAGTGCCAGACTGACCTGGCAACAATAGGACTCTTTCCTCTTTAAGAGGGGGATAAAAAAAAAAAAAACATTGGTGCACTCAATATACATATCCATACCCTCTGGAGATCTGACATAATATCCCGGCCCTTTAGTCTATCTCCATCAAGCCAAGTGTGAAAGAGCAGGGTGCAGCAGGAGAATGGTGTGAGCTAGGCACTTAGAAAAACATCATTTCTCCATTTAGAGGCTGCTAAGAGAATGAGAAAGAGCATCATTACCTTTGCATAGAGATCTTTCGACCATTAAACTAGAGAGCTATCGTGGTGCACATATTCCTTAATGAAACCTTGTGCATCACATTAGAGGCACATCCTCCTCAACACAAACATCTTAAACACTGACCACAAAACTCATCAAGACTCAGACACAAGTGGACATAAAATAGAAGTAATAATGTGTTTGTGCTTAATAGTGGCACAATAAAACACACTAATAGCTGCTTTTAAGTTAGATTTACACTTCCTTAAGGCATTTGAATTTCCTTTGGGGTAAAGAAAAGTATTTTCATGTAATAATTTCAATATAATTCAACATTGAATAAAAGGGGGATTAAACTAACAGAATTCCTGATATCACCCCGATCAAAGTTGTAGTCTGAAACTCAAGCTCCTACGGTATCCCTTTAATGTAATCAAGACCATAACTGGCAAATATCTTTGCACCCTCAATCCTCCCAGCTACGATTAGAGATGCCTTAAATCTCCCTGCGAGTGGAGCGGCAGAAATCACACTTCTCTCTCTGAGTCGCGTCCAACTTCTATCTTCACAGGGATGCAGAGTCTAATGTAAAGAGAGGCCGTGAAAAAACAGTGGGTGTTCAGAGAATGTATCGCAGTGCAGCAGACAAAAACCAGCAGCGCTGGTCGCCTCGAGTTCCCCCGACTACCTTGTTTGTTCATTTCTGAGGAAGCCAGAGGTTCGTGCCACAGCATATCAAAACATGATTAGTCACAGGAAGTGACTTCTGCTGGAAACGCGAGGCAAGAGGCAAGACAACAGTGACAAGACATAACACAATACAGAAGTTGAATATTTTTGAGGGGGCTTTTTTTTAAAGGACTTAAGAAACTTCTAAAAACAACTTAATCAATATGCAGTAACTGGAGATAATTATTCTCCATGATTCATCTGCTTTCAGCAAATCATCTCACGTTGCCTAATGAAAACAGACTAGGAGAATCCAAACTTTACCTACCCTGTGATGAGAGATATTTTAACACAGCGGCTGAGATTATTAAGCTATAAAACTAAAATGAAAATTATTATAAAGCATTTTCTGCTCTTCTAAAGTTCACTACAAGCTCATTGCTTTGATGATGCAGAGCTGAAGATGACTCATTTTACACCATTTCATCAAACACTCTTCCAAGATCTGCATGTAAAAATAAAAATCAGTGTTTCCCAATACATGAAATCCGCTGCGGTTGGCTCATTACCATCTGTCTATAAAAACAGAGGTAAAAATATGATGCAAGCATAAATAATATCACAAAGATAAATACCACCGTACAGCTTAGAAAGGTTCTTTTTGTGCCACGCCATCAATCTCTGAGTATACAGCTTTATAATATTTATTTCCTGTTAATAAACACTCAGACTTGAGATTTGCTATCTTTGACCAATGTCTGCAGGAACACAATAAGCTCTGCTGTGACTCTAATGACCCCGCTGGCACGACTTGGGAGTAGACTTACTGGTGACAAAAACACACACAGAGCACAGCTTCATTTCTTGTCCAATTCACAGTAAAGATGACCGCCTCCTGATGCTGACCTTCAGACAGACACACACAGAGCTATAACCACAGGAGGACAGAGGGATGAAGGTGTGAGAAAGGAAGTCTAATGGCCTTAGGTGGGTAGTAAGAGCTGCTGGGACTGATAAAGGGAAACCTGGAGGAATTCAGTGTGAGGTAGCGGTATCAGTCGGGCTAAAGAGAATATAATACATCAGACTATAATGACGATATAGCGCTGACTTGACAGAATAATGGCTAATGGATCTGAAATGTTTCTGTGCTCATCTCACCTAATGCATCTCCACTTTTTGTGCAACATGTACCTCGGGAGAAGCCTGCCAAAATCTGCACTCTTTCTTCAAGAAAGTATAAAAATGCATTTGGAAGAAAAGAGGACATGAATATTTATACCTCTTTCAATGAGAGACACAGCCAGCACTCATATTGGTAATGTAAGGAAAAGCCAAAAGGTTCAGAAATAACAGTCTGAAAGACTGTTAAGGAAGCCAAAGTCTTAACCCATGCATGAAGGAGAAGAGGATGGAAACATGTGTATCCGCATGCCAACCTTTTCATTCTCAGTGATGGAAGGAGGGCCGGCTGAAAACGAGCTATCTAATTAAACACGTGGATTTGAGCTTTCCCTAAATAAAAGGTGGCAGGCAGACCAGGGAGAGGAAGAAAAAGGCTCAAAATAAAAGCATTGAGTAGAAGTGAAGACAAGCAAAGATGGGCAGAAAAACAGGGGAAAAAAAGGAACAAAACTTTAAGAAACAAATCAGGAAATAGATCCCAAAGACATTCATAAATATTAACACTTTGAACACCTTAATTAAAATATCCCCATCATTATTTTACAGCAGCTGAAAGATGGAGCGAGAATAAATTGGGGGCATAAATAGCAGGTGATGGCCAGGAGGGTAGACTAATGCTTTCTCTCCGAGTGGGTGGTCATTCAAACCTGCTGGCTTAACAGCACGGGTAGCAGGCCAGAACCATACTGCTAGATTAATGAGAGATGAAGAGGAGCAGGGGGACGGAGGCTGGTGCTCAGCTGTAACAACGCTTAGTATAAACAACGCTGCGGTTGGTCATATGTAGCCTCCTCACACATCCTGTTCCCCGCTTCACCTCTCTCCCTCCCTGACGCTGCTGCTACACTTTGTTTAAAGTGTGAATAAGACTAAGTGGCCCAGGGATTTGTGGAGACTTCGTGCATTAACACCATCAACCAAAGTCTGACTGCCCGTAGGTGCTCTCCTGGACAAACAAACTTTTAAAGGATATCCAGACGCTCGCAAACCCCTCAGGACCCAACAGAGCCCGCCCTTGTCCTCTCGCCAATCTGTCCCCTCTCTGCTGACTGACAGAAATAAATGATGACCCTCTGCGTTTAGTCGCCACAGGCCTTGACAACCACACGTTCTCCATAGAAACGCTGGAGATGTGTCGTGTTCAGAAGCACGGAAACCTTGCAGATGCAAGCGCAGTAATCCATATGACACTTATCAAAAGGCGGTTGTTGTCGTGGCTCTTCTGACTTAGACATGTGCGGACATGGATACACTAAACAGGCTACAGAAGAGACCGACCCACGAGGCTCATTAGAAGGTCCGATTGTTTGCATTTCTTCCCTTCACTCTGCTCCTCAGCTTTTTTCAAACACTAAGGTCTTATGAAAGACAACAAACCAGTTTATTCTGACTGAAATGTTCATGCAGGGCAGGGGTCAAGGTTAAATGGAGAAGTAAGACACAGATGTAATCCCCAAACTATAATCCTGGTAATCTCGATACTGCAAACAGTACCAAATGTGCTTATGCCAGCTCTGACACTGCGAGTAGTCTTGAAGGGATTAACAAATGGGACACGGAGCGGTTCCAGGATGATATTAGAAGAGAGGTTAAAATGGTATTTATATTAACTTGCTTTCAGATGCTGGAACTTCCTCATTTAAGATACCGAGGGGAACAAACTTTTCCCCTTTTATAGGTGTAATCAGTGAGTTTCCACCACCCGCCATGAGAAGCTAAACTAAATTCCTGCATTTGCATTCAGCCTCCTACCCTTTCTTGCAGGAGATTAAACTTCAAAAAGCAAGGATTTTCTTTTTTTTTTCCTTTTAAAGCACATCTAAGGAAACACAACAAGCACATGAGAGAAGCAAGGACTCAGCTCCTTAAAGAGGTTGCATTTAAAGCCACTCTCACATTTTCCCCTCGCATAAGCCGGCCTTGGCAATCGCCAATACCGAATCAATCAATCTGAAATCTGAATTTTGTTTTGTGTATTCATTGAAGTTGTGCAGATTAAAGGCTTAGACGGTGAACTAGTGTAAAAAAAGAGGTGCAGTAGCTGCAGCTGAATGCAGAATCATTGGAGCTGCAAAAATATACAGCGAAGCTTCCGTCCCAGTCTCATCAATTCATTTCATGCCACTGCGTGAAGGACAGTGGACGCAGTTGGGGAATTTACTTTTGCTTTCTAATTCTCCAGAAAGTCACTTTCTGACAATTTACCCAAGCAGCCATGTGGCTGAATTATCACATCATTTTTCAGCAACTCAATTTGCTGTCCCCAAGACTGAGGCAATTTCACAGAGGAAAAAAAATCCTTTCTTCAACTCGCCAATGCCCTTCCAATTACATCTCAAGGCCCTACTTGAGACCGCCATCCCAGTGCTGTTGTAATTGAAATGATTGCAATGTTATTCTTTGACACAGTAATGGGAAAAACAGTGAAAGAATCCTCTTCAAATACAGACGAGGGACTGCCATCTTTTCTTAAGAACAATTATCAGCAGAACGGTAAGAGGGCAAAAGTGCGTTCAACGGTAATTAGAGAACACTTTCGGCACCACAATGGCATTATAATTTCAGCAAAGGACAGAGTAAGATCCAACCTTTAAGACTTTCATTAAAGGGATCATGTTAGAAAGCATCAACAAAGATCATCATTCAGAAGAGAACCCGAGCAGACGCAGACTTAATGGCACGGCTGCACATTCATTTTATGCGAAGATGACTAGGGCCGAGATGAAGACGCAAGCGGGGCTGGGAATAAAATATACATGGCTCTGCAGAGTTATTTTAATCTTAGATAGGTACCAAACCCAGCAGTCTACTTAAGATCTCAAAAGGAATAAAGAGGACATGGGGATCCAGGAGCAACAGGAAGGATAAAATGATTACTTCACAGAGGAAAGCGCTGTGCGGAGGAGCTGCGGAAGCCTTGGGAAAACTGTGTCGGAGGGGAAGGAGGGAGATGAGGAAGGGTCACTGAGGAACAGAGAGATCAGTGGGACCAACAATTCTGTCAACAACCTCAATCAGTAAACATCCACACAACTACAAACCTCCCCATACGCTCATAATCACCAGCTGTATGCTCCCACATTATATCTATTTATAGATACCATGTGCCCCATTTACACGTATGGGGGACACATAATCAGAAGCTGAATCTCTATGAAGATGGACAGTGGCACCATTGTATGAAAAATTATGTCTGAATTAACTGCAATCTAATTGATTTGATTCACAGGGGACAAATTGTCCAGATAATGATCACATAACAAGACAACGGACTGATTAAAGCAAATGGATGGAAATAATCAACCTCACATCAGAGGCTGCACATAACTTCTTCTCTGAGTGACACTGCAGACTATTAGCCGCAGGACGAGTGATCCTACAGGGAAAGTCGCTGAAATACATTAAAATTTCCTTTCATTTTCTTTTAATTCCAAGACATCATGCGCTTGGATGTCCCGTAGAGATGAAATTATGGCAATGACAAGTTTGTGGGGGAAATTACAGGGTAGACCCCCGTAACTCTCCAAGCAAAAGAAGAAAAAGCACACTTTGGAGGAGAAAAAAAAAAAGGCTCTACTGGTAGAAATAAGCTCGTAGTGACTCGGACATCCAACGTGAAGCAGAGGGAGGTGGCGGCAGCGGGAAGACGGGGAGGGTCATTTATCATTTTTTTGTCAGTCCTGGAAGAGAAAGGAGGTGTGTGTTTAGAGTGTGTGTGTGCGTAGAGGAAGGTGGGGAGGGGTTGTTCATTTAAAATGAGCGTAGGTGGAATCAATGTGGCGTTGGTGGTGAAAGCAGGGAGGGGTGAGGGAGCCAGATCAATGCTGGTGGGAGTGACTGTTTGTTCCCATTGTTTATCTACCGTCATCTCAGGACACAACTGAAGGACAAGAAAGCACGGTGGGCAGCACAATGTCTCCACTGGGACAGCGGCTTCGTAATGGGTCCCCTCCTCATTCACATCATACACATCAGTCAGAGATGAAAGTCAAACTGCTTGCGGATGAGAGGGTGTGTGTAA
>JBAMIG010000007.1:18588900-18610283 GCA_037177335.1 Kiunga ballochi
AAAAAAAAAAACTTCCCAGCAGAAACAAACATATTTACAGCGTGGTACAAGAATCAGTTCAGGTAAAAACAGGTCAAGTTTACAGTCATGACAACAGCAACGTGGAGGGTGTGCATGTTTTGTTTTATAACGCAACAAAGACGTTATTTTATCTTTAAACTGTGCATAATTGTGTGTAAAGGTGTGTCCTTTTGATTGACAGGTGATCAATTTCCACAACAAGAAGGCAGAGTGTAGCAGAACACTTTTATATTTAGCCCGCCTACCTCCGTTACCTGGTTAGCTAATGCTTTAGCTCTCAGCTACAGGCAGCTTAAGGTTTGATAGGTGTCAACGTGTTTTGCCATGTAATTAATCATCTAAAAAATTAATGTGACAAACAATAATATTGCACTAAATGATTGATGATGCCATTTTGAGACCATTTTCCCCTATTATAATTAAAATACCCTTATATGTAATGCTAGGTTAACTTTTTGAACCATCAATCATTCATTTCTCAAGAACATTTAGCTGGATGTGAAGACTAGTTCATGCTCATCTCTGGTTTCAGGGTTATGTCTATGCTTCTATGTATAATCAACTTGATGTGCTAAGAGCAGGTTGTCCCCATTCACGCAAAATATCCTTTCCAAATCTCAAGTTTCCTGGCTTGCTAGTAGCTAGCACTCATAGACTTGGACTACAAATTTGTGGAGCATTGTAGGTGAGGGCACTGCTGCATCTGAAGTGGTTTTATTTACAATGATGCACCGTAGCAAAACAAAATGACCTCCAGTCCATGTTAAAGAGAGAGAAACACACTGAAATGATTGCAGCCGGCAATCGGTCACGTTTTCTTTTTGTGTAATTATTCCAACAGGCCTTTGTGTCAATCATCCATTCCAACACTCACAGCTCCATCTCTGTACCTTTATTGTATTTTGGCTAAGTGGCGACGTGACGCTCCCAAGATGGCGATGGTGGAACCCACCCACCAAGCTCAACTCAACTCTTCAGAAACCTACTCCATCCATAAAGCAAGTATAAAGGAACTAATCATAATTTCATTGATTTTTTTTCCTTCCATGATGGATTTTAGTACGGTCAACTTATCACAGAGCAACTTGTCATGTCGTTAACAATCACCTATGTAAAATGTTTTAGCTGCTTCAGTAGTCTTTGCTAGCTTCTAAAAACAGGAAACATTCAAGGCGACGGGGTTTGAACCAGGATAAAACTGTTATTTCAATCCTTTTTCAACAAGCAATTTTTTTCCTTTTGGTTCATTATTTTATTGCTGCAGTTTGTAAGCTGCACTAGCACACCCATCTCACAGCCAACTTCACATAAATCAATGCATGATGTAAATCTGTGTTAAAGAGACATCACCACAGCTTCCGAAGTGTGCTTGTGCAAAACTTTGCCGCATGTTTCTCAGCTAGAGATGCATTCCCACTTCGCCTCTGTAGCTGTTGGAGGCCAATTGCAACAACACTGTATTAAGACTGAGGCATGCATGGGCAATTTTACAACAAGAGTATGTGTGTGGTCTCTGCAGTGCGCACACACACACACACACACACAGAGTATGAACAATCAAACCCCTTTCACCTGTTTTCTCTATGTTCACATTACTGGACTTTGGGTTTAAAGTCCACCGTACACAAAGAAACGTCCACATCCACTGGCAGAACAGCTTTTTTTTTTTTTTTTTTTACAACAAATAGACGTTAGACTTCTCAGTATAAAACAGCATACACCTCAATGCAACACTAACTCAATAAATACACTCATCTCCAGATCTGGGTCTGAAAAAAAGGAGTCCACTAGCTAAATGGATCAAATAAAATGTAATCAGATCCAATGACGGATAACACTTACATTGAGGACAGGGTTAGACTATCCAGCAGTGAAGTGGTGTCGTCCCATTACTGCATCACTCCATCTCTGAAAATGGCTTCATTAACGGGCCAGTGCAGAGCGTTCCCTGGCTGAGCACGGGAAAAAGCAGTACCCTGAGGGTCCAATGAAATGGCTGAGGTGAAGTCCATTAACACCCGACGGCTTGCTTTTTGACCACTAAATAAAAACAGGCCACTTTTTTTGTGTCTTGCCGTAAAAAAAAGCCTTTAGCTCAAAAGACTAACGTGCACAGATCTCTAAAAACTCCTCTCAGAGCTGAAAATCAAATGTGGCAGCTAAAATCTCAAACCTAAAAAAGCCTAAATTTAAAAAAAAAAACACACACCTCGTGATGGGAATGTGGCACACATTTACAGTAAAATGATCACTACTCTGTGGCGTGTGCAGGGCCCTTCAGAGCCTTCACTGAAAAACAAAACAATAGATTTTAACTGGCAGTGATGGTAAATAAGCATGTTCAGCTATAAAAACCCAGTTGCTCTTCTGCTAGCGAGATAAATTCATATCTCACATGACCCTGCCAGCTCTTGTGGCACACCTCCCCATCCCTCAAGCAACCAGAGCTGGTCTGCTCTGAGCCTATGACATAGTTCTTACTTTCCCAGTTCCTCTGTCCCAGTCATGTGTCACCTGATGAAACGCTACACCACATTTGCCATTATTCGTCTGGATACAAGAGCCTCTGGAATGTATCCGATTCCTGCCTTAGGGGGGTCCGCACCTTGGAAACAGTCCTACCTTAGCTAGCTAACCTACCCCTAAACTCTCTGTTTCCATGCAGCCAATTCCACCGCAGGCCTTGATTTACATGGTCTCTTCCCCTGTTTGTCATGTGCTCTCATTTCAGACGTACGTCACATAGTAAGAGGGCAGTTAGGAGTTCTGGGACTGCAGCGCCAGCTTAAAATAAAACTCAACACCATCCATTGTTGCTGTTTCCACACTGTGAATCGTTGCTTACAAGTAAACAAACAAGCTCAGATAATAATTCAATTTGCAAACCTATTTTGTGCTTTGTTGCAACAATGTTATAACACATCTACTCTCTTCAGAGTCACTGCTATGCTATGCAGCACAGAGCCCATAGTATCTGAGTCACCGGCCAACGTAATTCAGTCTAGGGAATTATGACAGTGGAAAATCATTTCCCTGGGCCGTGGATAGGAGGCCATGGCTAATCGTTCAGTAATCTGATCTGCCTGCATACTGTAGCATTCAGCCACGCCGCTAGCCTAGCCAGCCAGTCACACATGTGGACACCCCCAGTCCCTGCCAACTGTCTAATGGAGACTAGCACCATTCAAAAAACAACTCTCCAGGTTTTCCTGAGGATTACAGATGCTATCGGATCATTTGCTAATACTCAGTTCTGCTGAGCTGTTTGAAATGTATTTACTCTGCGTCTACTACGATAAACCTCACGACAGCACAACCAAAGCTAAAAGGCCACATACACACATTTTAGGCAGAAATGCTCCAGCAAAACCGGCTATGCAGGAGAAACTTGCATTTTAACCCATAAACACGGTTTAACATAGATGTTTCTTCGTCATGCAGAAGAATCCCCAACTGTAGACTTCAAGTAAGTTGGTATAGTGGGGTAGTAATAATAGTAGTATATGAATAAGAAAGTATGATGAGACACAAAGCAGTGTTTATACCCAGCAGAGAAGGGTTGGGGAAGAAGGATCAAATTTTGGAAAGATGCCTAGCTTTAGCCACACTCTAAAGAGAGGTCTGCTCCCCACACACAGTGCCTACAAGGGGCACTGACATGGAAAAATACAAGAGTTGGCATGTTGTGGGCCCTGTAGTTCCTGACAATTACTCTGCGTAGCATTAAATGTGATGGTAGACTTACTGCACACAATTAAAATAGACATTTTCCTCCGCACAGGGATTGTCAAGAGGAAACCCAAAAGCTCAACAAACGTCACAAAAATCCAGACAAACGCACATGAGCGCTCCACGTTCTGTCAAAACGTCCAAATGCCACTCAGCAACGCCATTCATCACACGCTATCATAGCTGCCGTGCTACTTTATCAGCCTGCACATGAAGGCATTGTAACTCTGCCGCACCATTCTGCAGGTATGTCTAAGCGAAACGACGCTGATATTTGATCAAATGGATGCGGCGACAGTGACAGCCCTTCATCAGCCCAAAGTGTGAGATCACAGCGTGTTTGGCAGCCAGTGGGAGCAGTCAGATGGAGTTTTAAAAAACGACCAGACAAACAGTTGGCACGCATAAGCAGAACACAACTTAAGATTCAGCTCTCTGCAAATTTGACAAACAAATGACAGCAACCATCCTCTATCTTTTTTTTTTTTATTTTTTTTTTATGTAATCTCCAAATGGAATAAGCCCTATTTTTTTTTCTCCTCTTGCAACAAATGCAGGGTGGAGCGTGCGATAAACAACACATGGCCTGGGAATAACAATAATGCAAAGCACTGGTCAAATAAATCTCATGAAACCAGAGGGACAGCACATTGTCGCTGCAAGAATGTGTTTTGCGGCTGAGGGCGAAACGCAGGGAAAAAGTCCTTATGACTTTGCCAAATACATTTTGAGCATGAGTCACTCTTCTTCTGTAATCTCTTACTCAGATTAGGGACCGCTTGCATGCGCCGCACACCCCAATGGAAAGGATTTCAGGCAGGTCTGAACCCTCTACAGTACAAAGTCAAGTGTTTATTGTATTAATAGATAAGAGTTCTTGCTGGAGGAAGACAACTGTTTCATTTTACTCCATATGAAAGTAAAGAAACCAACTCACACATGCAGAAAGAGGCTGCTGGCCAGTACACAAAAAGCATATTTAAATGAGATCTTTGCTGCCCCACTTTTCTCACTCCCATTTCATTTTTATCCACAAGCTCAACTCAAATTAAGTATGAATGATTAAAGTAAACTGTAAGGTATTCCTGCAGATGATGGTAATCTCATGCATCATGTCACAACAAGCAGCCTATTATTACAGCTGATAAGCCAAATCTCAGCAAACCATTAAGGAAAGCGAGATAAAGCCGAAGCAATCCTTCCTATTCTGTTTTTTTTTTTTTTCAGCTAAGTCCTGTGTAGACTTGCACACCTTTCAGGTATCAGTCGTTCATTTTAACTTGGTCATAAACTAGTTAGTCCTTTTAAACCGAGAGGCTGTAACAGAGGGGGTAATGTTGCTTCGCAGCGCTATAAGTTGAGGCGAGTGTTTCACGAGACTAACCGTTACAGTTGCTACAAACTTACACAAACAAGTTGCTTGGCTGTTGCTAGTTCCCCAGTAGTATCACCGGACTCGACCAGATAAAGGAATTCCGGGGTTAAATCGCTGAGCAAAGCAGCTGGACAGCAGCTCTATCCCGGGCACAAACTTCGCCACGACCCGTGTCAACAATAACGTTAGCTTTTTTTTTTTTTCCTCCTCCGCCGCCATATGGGGCGAGCTGGAAGCACCGAGCCAAAGCTATATATGCCGTGGCTTTATATTTTGAACTGGTGTGAAGTGGAGGGGGAAAGAGTCAGGCCGAAAGAGGGGGAAAAAACTGGCCTCATCTCATGTCTGTCTGCGCCAGACAGCGTTTACTAGCCCGGCCTGAGAGACCGACCGAGCGGCGGGGCTTTCACTGTCGTTGGCCGAACAAAAGCAAAAGAACCGCGAGTCGAATCGTGTTGTGCCGATTAACTCACCTCGTTTAAGTGGATTTGGGACGAGACCCACGGGCTGCGTGGAATGAGCGCGGGTCTGAAAGCACGCTGGGGGCACGTCGTCGTCTCGGTTTGCTGTCGGCCGTGATGCGGTAGCGGCGCGGCGGACTCGGCTGGGAGAAATCGGGAAATGTGAGAAAGCCCCTCTCTTTCTGCAGCTCTGTGCGCCGGCAGTAGCCCATAACTGTCGTCAGGAGGCGCAAGCGCGGCACATTTTTTTTGTTTCATATGCGCATGCATGCACACTGGAGTCCTCAAGAGCGGACATATTCCTGCAGGGGCTCATCTATATCCGTGCTCTTCTTCAGCTCTGAGATTATTGGGACCTTCACGTCCTCTGTGCTGTCCCTCTTGAAGCAGTTTAATAAAGTTAAAATCATCCTGAAAGTTTAAATGATTTCTCATATAAATGTGCTCAGGAAGAATTGTGATTGACTTTTCACCACAGCATGCATATTACACAACAGCGACCGAGTCCAACATTAATTTATTTTTAAATGATTAAATAATCGTGTTCGTTTGCTTCAGTTTGTAACTAACATACAATAAACCTACTCATAATAATCATATTATAATTCCTACTACAATTTTACATCGTCGTTGTTTTTAGGGGGGAATAATTTCTATTATAATGTGAATCTAAATGTAAAAGAAATTCACATGAATGCTGCTACAAGTCTTATCAGGCACCTCATGCAGGCCCATTACTATCACTGTAGCCTGTAAATGAGTAGAATCGGGCTCTGAAATACACAGTGGGACACCTAAACATCCACTGACCTTGTGACTCATGATGAGATTGGTGACTTTGATTATAGAAAGGCTAAATCAAGAACAAAGCTGTTCTTCAAAACAGTTTCGGTGGTCTCATCCATGTCACATGATAGAGAAAACAGGGTCACGTGACCTATTAAGAAGGTGACACATAAATGCCCATTGGGGTTTATTTCTGTTTCCTTAAATAAAAAAAAAACAAATTGGTCACCCAGCCTAAAAGGAAAATAAAATATGCAGACTTGTAGAAATTGACATTAAATTGCTTAGCTGTAAAATATAACAAGGCAAACAACTGAGTCACACCCAAAAGTCTATGAAGCTCCTAAACATTAAAAAACATTTGGGTTTTAATGGATATGTTTAACTTCAAGATCACTACAAGGGGAATTTACCAAGCTCTCTAAGTCTGTATTAAATCTCTGGCACCACAACCTCACTCTGAACTTAAGTAAATAGTCAGGATTTACTGCCCTGCCGTAATCTAATCCTTTACCCCGCTAATTGGAGTTTCACACAACAAAGACACCTTGACCTGATTCAGACCAGGAGAATGGTTAAGGTGTTAGTGGTCAACACAATTGGCTTTTGCCAGCTCTCTCACGCCTGGTTGTCCGTCTCACATTTTCTCAGTTGCTCGTGCGAAAAGAGGAGGAAAAATCTCATAAACTGGGAGTAAAAGTAGCCTTAACTCTCAAAAATGAATCTTGAATAAAAGGCTATCACTGCAGTTTGTTGTAATATTCTGACCTTGTTTACAAGGGGTATTATTAGCATAGCCACAAAATAAATAGCTATAGCATATGTAGCACTGAGAGTAAAGCACAACACAAACACACTTAAATGTCATAGAAATGCACACATTATGTGGAAATACCAGAGTTCCTTTTAGTTCACAGCTGCTGGCCTATATTGCTTCTTATACTGTATCTAGTATAGGATAAAGAGTGGCAACAGATTACATCTAATCCACAATCTGTAGCCTCATTAGATTAACAAAAAATGCAAAAAAGCTTTGTTTGTTATTAATTGATAAAGGCATTGGGATTGCATCCTTGAAAACAGGCAATTTGGGTTTTTAATTATTAAATGTTCATTTGAGCAAGTAATGAGTAACTATAGATAGATGAGAATAAACTGGTATAGATCAGACCAAATTAAGATTACACATGTCAATTTCAAGATGGTGCTTTTATTGTTATGAGTTTGTTTGTTTGTTTTTACCATTTCAATCTTCCAGGTGGCCTTTTAAAACCCCAGTAGATCCAGTGATAGAAGCTAGCAGCAAAAAAAACAAAAAAACAAATATAAACAAAACATTCCTGATTCAAATTTAAGAGATTTAAGATAAATTATTGAGACCCTCAAAATAATTACCAGTCATATTTTGAGATTTTTATGACGCACAACCAGCAATGTTAGCTCAGTTATTCCATTTTATTTAAATAAAAAGGCCCTTATTCTTCTGTTTCTGTTAAGTTACATTTTAAATCCATTGCTTAATATCTGACTGACAGTTTTTCAAAGCAAATCTAACCCTACTTGGAAAAAACTCTCAGTTTCTTAAAATAGGGCGACACCCGAAGGTGAATTGTGGTTATGTGGCGCGGTGCATTGTGGGTCTCTGTTGGCTCGTTTGGCCTATTCTCTGTAAAATGGCGACGTCCCTGGGATCCAACACCTACAATAGACAGAACTGGGAAGACGCGGTACGTGAAAAAGCTCTCACTGTTTTATTAGTAACTGAATGGACGTTTATATTAATTATATTCTGACACTTAACTGAATCGTTGTAGCATCTTCTAGCTAAGTTTCGCTAAGTAGTCACTTAGCTTTCCGCTAGCTAGTTAGCTGTGAAAGCATGGCTGTTAGCCTTTTCTTTTTTAGCTTATCTAAGTGTGTTTTGATATTTAAAATGCCCACATCGCGTAACTTGAAAGGAACCATAAAATAAAGTCACGGGTTAAACTGTAGAAAATTTTATCTCTCTAACTTTAAAGTGGATTACAAAAGAAGTTTCTGTTCAGGCTAATAAATATTAGCATTTTCAAGCTAACATTCCGAATAGACGTGAGAACATTACACTTAACTCAGGGTCGGTACAGCTACACTGCAGTTGTATTAACATATTTTGAGTTATTAAATTTTTCTGCTATAGTGATCTAACTAAACCGGCAAATGACTATGATGTTAGCATAGTACACTGGCGCGCATCTAGAAAGAGTCCGCAACTGGTTGTTGGGACGTCATATATAGCTTAATGTTTGAAGTCGCGGGAATAAGGTTTATAACAAGACTACCAGAACTATGTAGTGTGCACTTTTTGGAACAAAAAAAAAGTTTTTTAGTAACGTTTCTAGATGTTTAAAGTGTATATTTTAAAATATTATGAATAGTTTGTAAAAACAAAGCATTTGACCGGACCAGTGTGGATTTATTGTTAGACCACAAGCAACTCTTGTCATCAAAATTTGTAACTCCAGTTGACGTTTGAGCCAAAAGAGCTGCTTATATTTAGACTTTCGGCTGATGCTGTCAGAAGGATGGATTAAGGCTCAGTCATATTCAGCTCACAGCACTTGGATTGAAACAGCATATGACAAAGTGGTAGAGTGTCTCAAAGCTATTTACTCATGCAAATTTGCCAGGGTGTAATGGAGAGCTCTGGCTTCAGATGACTTCAACAGGAAACTTGTTGGATCTGAAACCGGTATGGTGCTTGGGTCAGCTGATTGAACATGTATCCCTTTCTTTTCAGGACTTTCCAATTCTGTGTCAAACATGTTTAGGAGAAAATCCTTACATCCGTATGGTGAGTGAACGTTTCTGTACCATCATTCTATGTATGGTTGTTTGCAGTGTTTATACCAATTGCCAGACAGGAATAAATCTGTTTTTATATGCATTTGTTTTCCAGACCAAAGAGAAGTATGGGAAAGAATGCAAGGTATGTGTGTGTGTGTGGTTTTTTTTTATTTATTATTTTTATATATTATTTCCCTGCAGTACTACGCAGTAAAATGTAAACGGAGAAGAACATTTCTACAACTTTCATTTTTGCTCATCAGATCTGCGCTAGACCCTTTACCGTGTTCAGATGGTGCCCGGGCTCCAGAATGCGTTTCAAGAAGACAGAAGTGTGTCAGACCTGCAGTAAAATGAAAAATGTGTGTCAGACATGTCTGCTGGACCTGGAGTATGGTGAGACTCATTCTGTTTTAGACTGTATACAAACCTTTTTAAGGCATGTAGCCTTGTGTATAACAAATGCATTACACCTTCTGTTTGGCAGGTTTGCCCATCCAGGTCAGAGATACTGGTCTTACCATTAAAGATGAGATTCCCAGGTCAGATGTAAATAAAGAGTACTACACACAGAACATGGAGAGAGAGGTAGGAGTGCTTTGTGGCATTTGCCTAATTTTAATTACACACTTCTAATGAGGCACAGTTGGTTTCCTCTTCTTAATATCTCCTGATACTTTTGTCAGAATCAATAATTAATTCATTTTTAATATATTCAGCTTAATGTTTTGTTATATTACAGTTTTCTTTTTCAGTTCAGTAGCAGTACTAGATCATCTTTAAAAGCCGAATGATACGAGTGCAACATGGGGACGTTTGTTTTCCATGTGTGATCATTGTGGTGTGTTTTTAACTTGCGTGTTTGCAGATAGCCAACACTGATGGCACGCGAGCTGTAGGTCAAATCGGCAAGGCTACAAGCTCGAGTGATATGCTGCTCAAACTGGCACGGACCACACCATATTACAAGAGAAACCGGCCACACATATGTTCCTTCTGGGTGAAAGGAGAGTGCAAGAGAGGGGAGGAGTGCCCTTACAGGTGAGCAATAAGATGACCTGTCACTACTCTGGGTTATTAAGGAATATATTGTGTTGCATTCAGCTTGTAAAGTGCAGGTGATGCATAACATTTTACAGCAGGTTAAATGTTGGCAATACTTGTGTCTGACTTGTTTTAAATTTGTATGAAGGCACGAGAAGCCTACAGATCCTGACGATCCTTTGGCAGACCAGAACATCAAAGATCGTTACTATGGCATCAATGATCCGGTAGCAAACAAGCTCCTAATGCGGGCTTCGACTATGCCTCGATTGGACCCACCGGAGGACAAGTCCATCACCACCCTTTACATCGGGGGTTTAGGAGATACGGTCACAGATGGAGATCTCAAGTAAGAATCTTCCTGCACATCATTTAAAAACTGTTTCTCTAAAACAACTATACATGCTGATATTTATGCTGAATAAAACAAAGAAATGCATTTTTATCTGCTTTATTCTAGGAGTCATTTCTACCAGTTTGGTGAAATCCGAACTATTACCATAGTTCAAAGACAGCAGTGTGCGTTCATCCAGTTCGCTACGAGGCAGGCGGCGGAAATGGCGGCCGAGAAATCCTTCAATAAACTCATCATTAATGGACGCAGGCTCACTGTCAAGTGGGGAAGGTAGGACCCCGCTCCGTTCTGATGCAGAGCCACGAAGAATAATGTGCTGTTATTTGCTTGTTAAATGCCAGGTGGTGTTCAGGGTGCACAAGTGTTACAGCATGAAGTAATGCCACCATCACTGTTAAGTGTCAGTAAATTACTGGCTGTGGTTTTTTTTAAAAAGGCGATCATTACTGATGGAGATGCAGCCAAGCATCACACTGACTCCGTGTAGTTCTTTCTGGTTGCAACTTTGCTACCGTTTAAAGCTTCTTTGATGTTTATAGTGACATTATCAGTATTTAAACACAGTCTGTGTGTGGTTTTTTTTTTTAGGTCACAGGCAGCCAGAGGGAAGGAAGGCGTTAAAGACGGTGTCAGTGAGATGGGTACCAGACTCGATCCTGTACCCGGACTGCCTGGAGGTGAGTCTGCAGACAGGAAAAGTGTGTGTGCTTGTTTACAAAGTGACAGTCACAAAAGTGTGATTTATTGCAGTGTTTATTGTTGTCATCTAAGTCTTAGTTCAGTGCTGTCACGCCTCAGATTGAAAATCTGAGCAGTTTTGATTCAAGCATGACAAAAAGACACCAGTATAAATATTTTTTCCTACCAGCACTTCCACTACCACCAGCACTAGATGAAGAGATGCCTGCAAACTACTTTAATCTAGACCCCAGCTCCTCTCCTGCTGTCATGAATATTGGTTTGCCGCCACCTCCAGGGATCAACCCACCACCTCCAGGTAAAAACTGAGTGATCACTTATCATTTTTATTTAGGGGAACTAGCTAACACCACAAGCAGATCCTAAACCTTTTTTCCTTTTCTATCAGGGTTTGGGCCTCCTATGTTTCACCCCATGGGTCCCATGGCGCCACCCATGCCCCCTCCAATGACGATGAGACCTCCAGGTACAATCCACTACCCCTCCCAGGATCCTCAGCGCATGGGCGCTCACTCTGCCCACGGCTCACGTCATGGTGAATAGCTCTCTAAGTGACGTCTCACAGCGATTGGGTGCCATTCAGTTTGTACCCTCATGACGAACCCGGTCGGGCGCTGCTGTGAGCCTTAAACCTGAACACTCTGGAAAGAAATGCACTCTACAGGGATGAGTTATTTCAAAGAGCAGCAGCTGAACCGAATGAGCACAGAGATGAACCCAGGATCTTACATGCTATTCACAGATGAATTTAACTCAGAAAAAGACTTGAAATGAGTGCTGGCCACGAGGAGCTGTTGCACATATGATTACTTATTCTTTTGGGGTAAACTCGCATTTTTCTCGTTGTGCATTGTATCACAGGAAGCCGAATAGAAAGTGTTTTTTTAAATCTGTTCATTTTCAATTATAATTTTTTTTTTATTTGACACAATCCTAATATTCCACAGTTAGTTTATTGTAATGCTTTCTTTAAATGTTTTGTCATTAAAATGACTGTCATCATTGCACGTCAGTGTCACTGCTTTCTGTTATTTGGTGAGAGAGAAGTAAAACCACTGAAAGAAAAGGGAGATTATTAAGTAAAACTCAGCTTTAGGAGACAAACGGAAGAATGTTTCAGACTAATAAACCTGTGGTAGGTTTTTTCTGGGACTTCAGTGACTGTATATACTTAGTCTGCCTCAGTAGGACAAAACACTCAGCAGTTCCTTACAGCCAGCAGAAGGCTCGTTTTATGAGGGAGAAAAAGCTCCATGCTTCAGTCTTATCACTTAATTTTCATAGTTCATTCGATTCGGGGCTGTAGTCGGTTCCCCATCCCCTGGGTGCTCTGTTAAAGTTGGGCCGTTGGTGCATGCGATCAAGATGGATGCTGGGAAGGTTCTGGGACTCCACAGCCTCGAAGCCAATCACTGGGATTACCCTCTTGCTGGCCATAATGCCCCCAAATGGCATTGCAGATCTGAGGAGAGATGATATGTGTTCTTACCAAACTAAGCTGATTATATGCAGCGTGCTTGATGGTTCTGACTCCAGTATCACTCTTACATAATGGTCTGCATCTTACATGATACAATACAACATACTTCATTGTACGCTTAGGTAAATTAGTGTTAGACTTGATGCTGTGGCCTTTAAAGCGACCATGAAATGACTACAATGATATATCGCACAGTTAACTCATTGGATCCCATTCACTGTTATAGCAGAGAGCCTCGTACTGGGTGGATTTCAAGCATTTTCATCTTTCAGGACCTACAGAATACTGAGTTCTGGGACTACGGATTTTGGCCGGGTGCATATGATCAGGAAGCGTGCTCACAACTCTGGATGTGTATGAACACGTGCATTTTCTGTTCAATACACAAACTGCCAGATCGTATGAACTCGCAGATAAAAAAAAACGTCGGATATCTGGAAGCCAATGAGTTCATGACAAAAAGTACTTATTTTGTCACACACACTATACAACCCCTAATATCAAATGCTCACACCACGTACAGGTATTATACACCCCAAAATGCATAAATGCAGAAAAATAAATACAACGCAATGAATCCGTAATGTTTTTATCAAATGATTTGTGCAACCAGCAGCACAAGACAAGACATCTCTTGCTGCCCTTTCTGCAGTCGGCATGCACAGTAGAGACGGTACGGATGCTTATCATCATTATAATTATTTTAAAAGTGTCTTTGGCTTTTTGCAGTTTAAATAAAACAAACTGAAGTTAAGTGTTTTTTTTATAACAACTCCGTCTTTCCAATTGGTCCAACGAGATGTGAAATTCACCACATTAAAGTGAATGTCTTCAACCCCTCTCTCTGCTACGTTTCTTTAGTAAAGAATGTAGATGTGTGTGTGTGTGTGTGTGTGTGTAGGATGGGGGGCACAGTTACCGTTTGGCAGCACTAAAATAGCAAAGCCTAAGTTTTCATTATGCTTAAGCTTAACCATTGTTCTGCCATGCAAATTTAATGCAATTCCCTCTAAGTCATGAGAAAGCGACTCTGTTGCGTGCAATCGGTCTTATGAGATCATGAAAAAGAGATCATCTGTCAAGAACCAGGGTTCAAAAATAGCCATCTTGCTGCCACACTCCAAGGAGGTGCAAGCCAGGGAGTGGATTAGTTTTCAAACTGGAAACATGGAGTTGAGCCGAGAGGAGAGATGATGGATAACTTGTTTAGATCATCTGTGGATCTATTTGGAGGCAGATATGAGCCTTGATCTTGATTCCAGTCCTTCACAACGCAACAGGTTTTAATATTTAGTGGTTTGAATGGAGTCTGGTGGCTGGAGAAGCCAGTATGGAACAGCAGATTTACCTGTTGAAGCACCTGTAGTTGGAAGGTTGCAGTCTTTGTGGGACCTGTGGCAGCTGAGCATTGAGAGCATTCAGAAGCTCTTCATCGTCTCCCAAAGCTTCCCTCCACGGGGAGCAGTAAGATTTCGGGATGACTGTTGTGTTGAACTTTTCATGAGGGATTGCTTTCAGTGGGCCAGAATATCCTGACCGAATGAGAAATAGCAAAGTTCTGAATAACTTCACATCAATTTTAAGACATGCAGACAAGATGGAAACGTATAATTGTTGTTTTAAGTCCAACTTCTATATATAAAAAAAGAAGATGCAAGCTGTATGAAAGCGCAGACGGATAAATTATGGAAATCTGATGTTGCTCCTGTCAGCAATAGGAACGCCAGTCATTAGATCTCAGTGTAAATTCCTGCTTATAAACAAAGCTTCCTTCACCATCAGTCAGTGAAAGCAGCACCTTCTGTCAAGCCAAAAGCACAACGGCACTCAGGTCTAAAGATATTCACAGATAATGGCTTTCCACAAATCGCCAGCTCTGTTGGCTTTGATTATGAGAAAACAAATTCTTGTGCTTTGTGCTTTTCATCAGACGGATCGGTGCAGCGGTGGCTGTGCATTGCTGAAGCATTCGCTCTGTGCAGTTGCCTGCACCATCCAAACAGCTATAGCAAAGAGCTTTTAATGGCTTGTTTCAGTCTGGCAATCCTTTCTTCAATGTGTTTTACCATTTACCTGGAGCCAGGACATCGGGACTGCCCTTCTTTGCTACAGTCTTCTGAAGATTCAGGACCAGGCTATGCTTACCGGGGATGGAGAAAGCCTGGTTCACCTTTCCTCCCTGCAGCTCTGGAACAGTCTGTGGGGGAGGAATTACCTCAAAATGGACCTAAAAGACATGCAGAGTTAAATCTATGGTATTTTATTTATTCCCCAAAGGCTATTTAAATAGAAAGTTGAGTCAGGAGGTGTTGTGCAGGAGGTTTCAGATTAAAAACAGTGACAACACACGACAAAAGAAATGACGTCTGAAAGAGACTTTCTGCTAAAACGGTGTCACAGAAATCTATTTGCATCTTTATATTAGCAAACTACTTTTAATGTTCTACAAATTTGCAGCACTAAACCATGAAAAAGACTTTGTAGGCAACCCGTCTGACTGCTGGAGAGGTACAATTTTAGATCTGTGGAATCAATATGAGGGAAGAGATTCACACTGGGCTGCAGACCAAAACAAACTTAATAAGCCTGGTGAAAAATGAGCACAGGTTAAGCGCTGTTTGTGTGCTGTCAGAGATCTAAAAATGAACTCATACAGTACTTTACTTTGAACAATGCATTATTTACATGCAAACAACTTATCAACAACTGCAGAAGAGGTGGTTTTGCATTATTGGCTTCCCATACTTCTGAGAAGAAGCACAACCACTGAGCCAAACAAATGCTGGATAAACAAGCGATGTTATTTTCAGCTTTAATCTGTGGACCAATCTCCTTTTAGACACATGTCTATCTATAACTACAATTGGATAACTTTATTAATCCATTTATTCTCTTTTTACTCTTGCTAATCTGTGTGCTTGTACAGTCACTGTGTATCTTTAATACCATTAGCTCCAGGTATGTTTTCCCATTCCTATCGCAGTTGCTGTTTGTGTTGTTAATTCTACCTTTTTAAAGTAAAAATGATCCTCTTATAGGTGTTCCTGATGATGGTCTGCTTTGTTTTATTACAGAATGTTTCTCAGCTCGTGCCACCACTGGTTTTTTTAGATTGCCCCTTTATGTCACTGACTCCTTTTCCGGCTCCTCATTCTCCCCTCACACCTCCCCTATCATGGCTAGCTTTGAATGTAGCTTAGCATCATTGGATTAAGAGCAATAAATCCATTTTCAAAGGGAGCTTTGCATCCTGAATTAAGTTCCGATTAGCAAAGCAAATGCAGACTTATTTAGCACGATGCTGCAAAATACAAGAAGGAATAACATCATTAAAAAGCAATCATGTTATTATGCAAAGGGTAAAACAGAAAACACTTTAGGTCTTGATTTGAAAGTGTTTAAATAAGATTGTATTTTGGTGTGGTTATGGAGGCCAGTTAAAATATATCAAAATGAAAAAGTGGTCAGTAAGAGAAGTCAGATGACCATTAATTCAATCTCAGCTAAGCAGATGGTGAAGCTAAATCAGGTGGTGTCCTCATGGTACGTTGCTAAGTAGTTTGTTAAATACATTAGGTTAATCATCACCCCATCTAGTGACAACACTAACAGACCTGGAGGGTACATCAGCCTATAAATAAAGCTGCTTATTTACCCCTTTAAATTTCTGTATTTACTTGTGTGGAAAATAGACAGTATTGGTCAAGCTCTATTGATAATTTTAGAGTGTCGTTTCCTGTAACTGCAATGTCTCTGAATTATCATGCACTTTGTGTCGTTTCTCTGTTCCTTACATTTGTGTTGTGTGGACCATTGGAAATATTCTCCAGTGTGAACATCTCGGACCTTCTCAGCCTCTCCTGAAACATGCGAGATCCTCGATTGGAGGTAAGGTTGAGCTCCTCCATCATCACGTCTTTGGGAACACTGATCTTCTTCCCAAGGTTGAAACCTTTTCCATAAAGAAATGGAGCATTTGCTTTAGTTACTGATAATAAGCTGTGTTCTCAGGTTGCATGCAATTTCCCCCAGATAAGTAATTGATGATATTCTGGTATTAGCACAAAGATAATTATGGATTTAATGCAATAAAAGAGAAGGAAAGTAACACACTAATAAGGGCATTTGGATACTCATAATATATCCCTGCTGTTCTTGTGTCTGTCAACACCAAACAGCTGAATATGCCTGATACAAAAAAGCAAAACCATGTGAAGCATTGCTAAGTATCCACACAGCCTTTGCGCAGGGTCTCTTCTCATGTTATAGCATGGCATGGGGGTGGGTCAGAAATAGCCTTAAGATGATGTCAAGCGTGTAATGTTTGTTGTGCTCCTGACTTGCATGGGTAACTGGGCATATAAATAGGATCTTTGGATGAAAGGCTTGTGTCAGAGAAGATGGCACCTCATCTTGCACGTGATGAGTGTTGGTGGAGGTCTGAGCACATGCCACCCTCAAGGAGCTGCCTTTAATCGGCATGTGTAAAATTCCATGGTGGGAGTCCCATTTTGCTGAGTTTTCCAGACTTGGTTTCAAAGCCGAGCTGGAAGACATCCCTTGGAAACAAATAGCACAGCTGGGATGGTCCTCGCTGGAATGTCAGCAGAATTTCAACAACACACCGTCACTTCTGAGATTTCAGTGTAACCCCGACCAGTTGTCTTCACGTGCTGGAGTCTCACACACTTTGAGGTTTGAGTCTCTCACACTCATCCATGACAGGTGCAAAAACAAGTGTATTCAATGTAAACCTACCTCCCTTGACCTCCCAAGACAGAGCCTGAGCCTGCAACATCCTCTGTTTAGTTATGTCATCCAGGCCTGACTGCATCATCATTATTTTCTTCCACTGATGGACAAAAACATTTAAATTGTTATTGTCATTTTCATTTTGTTCAGTGATGTCTTTCTGTTTATTTCTTGTGCCTCATGTCTTACCTGTGCTTCCTGCCCGTCTGTTTGCTGGCTGTTTGAGTCTGTCCGGGTGGCGTGTCCTGCACTGGAGCTGGGATGCTTCCACACTCCCCTTCGGCACTCCTCCTTAGAGAAAGAACGCTCTGTATAAAACTCATCTCAGAATGTCTTCAGCACTTACCTCACCAAGTTTATTTTAGCTGAGGGGCAAGGGAGTAAAGATGGACAGAGGGCGTGTTTGGGGAGGGGGTTATAAAAAGACGATTAAGGGGAAGGGACAAGTACTAAGATTTACATCCTGACTCCAGGCTGCTTTGATAATAAAAATTGGATCCTCTGTGAGTGTGTGTGTGTTTATGTGTGTTAGCAGCAGCTGTTCAGGCACTGACACACAGAGGCCAAGCATCCAACCTCTACAAACATAGACGCAGACACACACACAGAGGCGCTTTTATAGGAGTAGCGCTGGAATTGCTGATGTCGTGGCGGAGTTTCCTTGTTTGGGACCAAAATTTGAACTCCGCAGCAGGATACTGGTCGGTTTTCTGATGGTTCAAGACCTTTGACATCTTTTTTCCTCCAAACTGCTCTGAGTTACACATTACACACCTCTTAGTGGTAAAAACTTACAACACAGAATTTTTATCAACCTAAATTTATTGTCTTTTTTTTTTTAACTATGTAGCTGGTGACCTTTAACTATAGTTGGTCTTTTTTTTCTCAGAAATTCATTCACTGAGCTTAGAAAGAGCCTGGTGGGAACAAAAAAAAGGACATTTTCTTTATCCCTGTTGAGATTGGATATCGATTTTTCACCTACCCCGCTTTGCAACGCCACTATCTCCCAGTGGGAAGCCTCGTGGCCTCTCAAAGAAAATGTGAAGTCACCCTGTGTCACAGAAAACCATCCGCAGAATTGAGGGATTGCTGCATATTTAAGCTTTACTTAGGAGTGTTAGTCAACAGGGAAAAAGCTATTTTGCCACATAAAAAGAAACAGGTTTGTTGCAATCTTCTAACAAAGGTTTCAGCTTTTTGCAGCTCTGCCTTCATAAGTAGAATAAATCCGTTACTTCCAGATGTATTTATTCAGGCCATAAAAACAGCTTGTGACACGTTAAGTTGTTGTGATTATGAAAAGTGCTTGTTGTGTTTGTTTTCTCTGGATATGACAAAAAAAGGATGAGAAGAAAACATAATTACTGGGGACTCTATAAGCAATTTTATTGTGCCTCCAAAATGCATTTATAAGCTTTTATTTATAATTAATTCATTCTTTATTACAGACTTAAAAACAAAAACCAAAGTTATTCAATATAGAAATCTTAAAATGTATAAGTCATCTAAAAGAAGACAATATACTGAATTCCACATTATTTATTTCCAAAATAATAGTGTTAAAAGCTACCAATCCCGAGCTTAATGCTCTGCAGCATCTCAGTATCTTTAACAATAAGCTCTTGTCATAATTATACTTAAAGTCTCTAAGCTTTTCTGTAATTTGACCATAATCGTGCAGAAGAATAGCGTGGAATATGTCTTAAACGAAGACCTCTTTTCTCCATCCGTACATGCACTGAACATTTGCCTGTCCGAACATCATGAGGAAAATGTCCTCATCACGGATAATAAAGTTCCCATGATTTTTAACCTATTTGGTTGCTTTCCGGATTATTATGTGACAGCTTACAATCAGGATATGTTAGATATTTTCCCCCTTAATTTCCATAAATGATAACCTCATCCTTGCCAGCATTTTGTTTGTTGTTATATTTCCCACCATATGGAAGACAAATAAAACAGCTACTGGAGGCCAGCACTGCTACACAGACTGAAGACCACAAGATCATCTGCATACATCATTCACAGGTAACTTACTAACCGTGCACCTGCTTTGAGGTGCTTTCAGTAATCATCAAAAGTTTGATTAACTCCAATGTGGTTATAAAACAACATTTTACTCACAAAGTCTGATGAAGAAAACAGATTCTTACAACATAGTTGGATGCCTTTATGTGTCCAGATTCTACAAATAACTGTATATAAGAAACACAATCAAATTATCTTTTGTATAAATGAATGAAATATATAACTGTCATGGTTTGAGGGTGGTGATGGACTAGCGACCTGTCCTAACCCTAACCCCTAACTCTTGCCCTTGGGATAGGCTCCAGGTACCCTGAATTAGACAAGCGGTTAAGAAAACAGATGAATGGATTAAAGGTTTTTTGTGTACTTTTGGTTTCCTTTTGTATTTTGTAGAGTTCCTGTTTTTGCATAATTCATTAGTTCACCTGAGTTGATTAGTTTATCCATTACACCTGTCTTGTTTGGTTTGTAGTGCATTTATACACCCTTGTTTTCTGTGTTCTCCAGTTAAGCTGTGATCCTGCTGTCTTAATAAAGTTAAGTTGAATTTACTGCATTTACTGAATTTCCCACTGGGATGAATAATGTATTTTTCATTTCATTTATTCATTCCTGCTACCTCCAGCATTTGGATCTACAGCTCCTCATCTCCATCCTGATCCACAACTAAATCAGTCCCATGTTTAGCTTTACAAACTCTGTAATATGAATAATCCACAAATTGGGTTTTTAAAAATATCTCATATAATAAATTGTTTTATCTGTGACATCACATCAACATTAGGACATTACTGAAATTAATACAAAAAATGACTGCTGGATGTTAGAGCCTTAAGCTCCACAACACACACAAGGCATTTAGAAAAATGCAAGCATCTGTTCACAACATCCATCTCTCTCTCTCTCTCTCTCTACACACACACACACAAATCTGATTCTTCAGCCTGAGAATATTAACAAGAAACATACAACCATTTTCACAAAAATGTTACCTGCTCAGGGCTGCATGGTAGCACAGTTGGTTAGCACTGTGGCCTCACAGCAAGAAGGTTGCTGGTTTGAGCCTCAGCTGCGACGGAGGTCCAACCAGGAACTACTCTGTGTGGAGTTTGCATGTTCTCCCCGTGTTAGAGTGGGTTCTTTCCGGCTTCTCTGGCTTCGTCCCACAGTCCAAACGACATGCACCTTTGGGGATAGGCTCATTATAGGAGTGAGTGTGAGTGTGTACGGTTGTCTGTCTGTGTGTGTTGGACCTGTGTTGGACTGGCGACCTGTTCAGGATGTACCCCGCCTCTCACCCGATGTCAGCTGGGATAGGCTCCAGCCCTCCTGCAACCCCATTCAGGGAAATAAGCTCTAGAAAATGGATGGATGAGTGTGACCTGCTCATGTTTTTATTTGTAAATTATTCCATACCCACTTATTGCATTGCCTGAGAAGGTCAAAGTGTCGAATGGGACAACTTTTTATCTCAAAATGTTTTGGATGATGGTATTATACAACATATCAACATGCAGAAAAGTCAAATATAGGTCCTGTATTGTCAGACTTGAATAAGTCTTTGCTGTTAAATGGTGGATGCTGAGACAAGCTGCTAATTACATTACGGCTCTGGTTAAAGCTTTATGTGACATCACCTGAATATAGAAAGACAACATTAAGTAAACTATATAACCACATTATTCTGAACCTTTGCTTTTGAGACAAGTTTGTAAACGTCATTTCTCCACCTGAAGAGGGTCATTGATGCTACACACACACACACACACACACACACACACACACACACACACACACACACACACACACACACACACACACACA
>JBAMIG010000007.1:18610383-18637031 GCA_037177335.1 Kiunga ballochi
CACACACACACACACACACACACACACACACACACACACACACACACACACACACACACACACACACACAAGAAAAACAGATTTGTGGTTTGCTAAAGTTGGGCAAAGACTGGGAAAAACCATGCTATAGGTGATGACAACACACTTTATGGACCAACACACGCCAACCATAATACATGATGGAGGAAGTTTATAAATGGTCCCTGATGAAGGGTGAGCTTACCATCAGGCACTAACACATAAAACACACTGTTGTTGACATTGGAGCTCACACTCAGCACCTGGAATGTAACTGTGGATGTTCAATGTTGAACTTTGGAGCCACTGTGGAGTTTTAAATGAACATTGAACACAACCAAATAGGTCATTTCTTACATGACTCCAAGGAGAAATGAGACATTTTACTGTAGGTTAAAGCATGAAACCCATTTCTATCCACTCACAGAGCCATCAGCTATCTGCTCGCTCTTCACTATATACAATAGTTTGATCTATCTACTTTTATTTTCTACTTTATTTAGAAGACAAAATTAGCAAGCATTAATAAAAACCGTGCTGAGACAAACTGAGGCTCACTACAAAGCAGAACATTATGGAGAAAAAATATGCATGTATGATTCACAATTTTAAAAATGTCAACTATTTAGTGTACAGCTTTAAGTACTTTAAAATGTAAAAAAAAAAAAAACACACACAAAAACAGCAAAAATGCACAACAATGATATTTTGCATGCAATTGTTTTACTTCCAACCTCATAAATAAACTGTTTCATGTTCACAAAGGCTCCTACAAATATTTCCTTCAATACGTGCTCACACATCACCTGATTTCCACAAACAAAACTGTTCTGCACAGGCCATTTTTACAGTACACAAAGGGTTTTAAGTCGTACAGCTTCATCCAGTTCAGGGTCGCGGGTATCCCAGCAATCAACGGGCGAGAGGCGGGGTACACCCAGGACATGTTGCCAGTCCATCACAGGGCCGACACATAGAAACAAACTAAGATTCGATCTCTCTGTTTGGAAATAATAAAATAATCCCCCATCCTCTGTGTTGGAGCTGTTGCTCTCACACAGTGTTGGTGTATGTATAGTGAGTGCAGCACACTAGTCACTGACAGCGGATGAAGAACTGAGGCCCATTCAGGTTGAAGGGATGAGTAATAAGACCACCTTTAAAGCGATTCAGCTTGCTGGCCTTCAGATAAAAACTCGTTGGCAGTGTGAGAGCAGCAGAATGGAAAAGCAGCTAAATGAAGTTGTTCTTTTTTATCTCTTAAGACTGAAAACTAAACGCATTAAAATTCAACTTGCGGCACCACAGCAGACTTTATTCTGAACTTTTTTCATTGCCTTTGGGAAGACTGCTGGAAGTCAATCAGCTGGGGAGCCGTCTTGACAGAGTTTGAGATTCAACTCAGACAGGAGTAATGCTTGAGTTGATGTGTGAGAGCCTCTGTGCCTGCACCAGGGAGACATACAGAGGTGATGTGCTTGTATAAATCAAGCTGCACTCTTTGCTCTACTGCCAGGCTTTTTGTCCACAATCAGACATAATCATCCATATGGGTGTGTGATGTTTGTAAAAACCCCTGTTGCATAATCATATGTCATTTTAGTATTTAACTTTACAGTTGTGATTTTAAAATGTCTGCTCTCTAAGTAGCGCCGCTTGCTTCTGGAAGTTTGCAGCAAGAGCATGACTTTACACACATTTGCAGATGCAGACATTTAAGTGACAGGCTCACCCTACAATGAGCTGATGAACTCCTGAGGTGTCTACTTCCTGCAGTTTGTCAGGAAGTGTGGCAATGACAAGATCCCTAAAGTTAGAAAAGATAACAAACTCCAAACTTGACAGTAACTTTTTAAAAAAAGTATAGAAATCCCTAAATGGCTTTATGCATGTGTGTTTCAGTAAATTTAATCAGGAGAATATTGATACTTATTATGGTGACTGATGATTTTATAGCTTAATATTTTAAAATGAAGATTATTAAACTACATGCTTGCTCTGTAAGTGCATTTATTAATCGTATTGTGATTCTAATACCAAGACCAATGTGGATCACCTGTCTGGCTTGTTTGTTTAAAGGTTTTTAGTTAAAATTAATCTAAATTCCATTTTTGTTCATCTAAAAATAAAATTTTTTGGTGTGGTTGAGCTTTGAAAAGCTCAGTGTGCTGCCATGCCATGGAAAAGTTTAAGGATGAGTGGGACATTGTACTCATTATCTCTGACCTTTCCTCCCTTTAATATTGTCTCTAGACAGGTAATTATTTTGAGTTAACCCCCATCTAATAAGAAGTGCTTTTAGGAAGTTAAATGAAGTCGCTGCTCACTGACCTTTCAAACCGTGTAAAGACACGGTGGTGCACAGTGATGGCTCAGACCCTGCTACTGTCTAACCTGATCTCCATGAGAGGAGGATCATTGAAGGCCTTGAGTTGGCTGCTTGTTGGCTCGCCCCCTGCTGGAGTCTCTCTGGAACATGTTGGGACATTTCAAAGAGAAAACTGAATCCCCATCCACGAGAAAGAAAAGACCCCCAGAAGAAAACAAAAACCTGCTGTAACGCATTTGTTTTCAGCAAGCTCTTTCCCTCTATTCTTTTTTCTTTCATTTTTTTTCTCTTTAAAGTAGATTGTGCCCCCAGCTACTTACTGAAAAATATAGATAAGGCAGAGTGGTATTTATGTTTTCATCTGGCTGCTGCCAAGAAAATAAATGAGCATACTCCCCAAAATGTCAGGCTATTCTTTTGGAAATGCTAAATCCATTAGGATGACTTTGTTAACACAGAGCTATTATTATCTAATGCTGAAATCTAAAAAAAAAAAAAAAAGCATAAAAATGACCAACAAAGACATAAAACTGAAATGCCTGTCCTTTCCACGTCTGTTTTAGTCAACAAAAAGCACCAATGCAACACAGAACTGGAGTGATCGAAGTTGTCGCCTCAAACTATGAGAACAAATGATAAACATGCCAGTGTGGGGGTCCATCATCTTCCTGGAAACCCCTGTACACTTCCCCCGCAAACACTGAGATACAGATATTTATTAAAAGGCTGCAGCTGAAAAGTAAAACATTTTTAAAAAGCAGCAAGAGCTAAAGTGAATTACGAGTCTTGAAATAAAAGGCTGGGCAGTGAATCAAATCAGGGGCCCATTCTAGCAGCACTTACCATGCATGAAATGAGCTGCTAATTAGCTTGTAATCAGACAGTGCAGCTCTTGTGAGCCTAATGGGAACCCATTTGCAACTGAGAGTGTTTTATGCCGAGTACATTACCAAAACACCCCCCTCCAACTCCTCCTTTGGAAAACATTGGGTTTTGAAAGCAAAATGCCCCCATGCCTTCATTGATCAAAAGGCTCAAATGCTAAATGCCACATTGTGCTGTTTACATTATTGATGCAGCAACCGTCTAAAAATAAGGTAGCCCATCACAATGGCCTCTCATTGCTACATTTTTGTGGGTAACACTTATTTCATTAGTTCTGCATTGGCCTTATTACTTATTTAAATGTACTTATTCATTAACCCACTTTATTTTTTCATTCCTATATATAAACCATATGTAAAGAAGGACTATTTAATTGATGTTCTGAGCGGGGATGATTGCAGCAGGAAGCTGGCACCACAGGGCAATTCAGCTGTCGGAGCAGTTTGAAGGAGCCGTACGTTTTCTATGGCCTCATTGTGAGGCCACTTCGAAGCCATTCTGTCCAATGAATGATTGGACAAAACGAATGATAGGTTCCACCAATAAAAAATGAGGGATTATAATGTGACATCCACTAATCTTTCGTGTCTACTTCAACGGATTAAGACTTTCTTTCTTTTTGTGTTTTTGAAAATAAAGGCTCTTCCCTCATACGGTCCTTTTTAATTGGTCTAAATGAACTCTAGCATACAAGGAGATCAAAGGCAAGACACGGCTTTAGTGGAGAAGCGAGGTACGATCATAAAGGCATGATATAACTGCACCAAGGGGTAAGGAATGCCATAATGAGATCTCCATGATTTGTACTGGGTAAGTTATGCATGCAGTGAAGCCGCCGTGCAACCATAGAAATAAAAATTTCATCTTGTATCTGCAGAGAATAAATTACAGTTTTGCACTTGAGCTTTGCAAATACTGACAAGTTGCTCTACACATGTAAATACATTAATCCCTCTTAATTCAAGCATAAGCAGATTTTCTTCAGTGAACCCTATATGATCACGACTGTATTCTTGTTCACACATTGAAATATACACAAAAACATAATTAATCGTTTAATTTACCCTCTGCCTGCATGCATCGTCAAAACAACTCTCTGACCATCGCTCTGAGATATTCCACAATCATCCTTTTCTGTGATTGTTCTCATGCACGTGCCGTCTATGTGCAACAATGTGTGCATGTTATTTTTACACACTCAGTAAGGTGTTGTGTGTGCCAATTTTCAAACATCTAATATCTGAAAGTGAGGACCAGTAAGACTTCTTGTCACAGTGTTTTCCAGGTTAATATATTCAGAGATGCAAACAGGATGGTATGCCACGTCCATGATATATGTCATATGAACATGATGCACTCCATCAATCACCTAAATTACCAATCATACTGCAATAGCCTGCAGATTTATGCAGGGGAAGGTGATGGACCCGTTTGCACCTTTAGTGACCTTACTGCTTTTTTTTGGTTGCAGGGATGCACCTTGTGATTGTTGCAGAGTGATGAGAGCAATAAAAAATGTGTGTGCTCAATTTTCTGTGACTTTGTTGTGACATTTTTACACTGACTCTTTTGTGGGATGCGCAGTCAGCTCATCTGCGCCACCTACAAGCACTGGAGAAGAAGCTGGCTTATCCACCTAGTCTTTTAATCAAGACAAGAAAAAAAGTGTTCCCATAGCAACACTGTATTCATTACATGCAATCATCCATTGCAAGACCGAGTAATCAACTGTACGCAGCTGTAGGACCCATGAGCAACACACAGCTCACTCGCTTAGTGAATTAATTGCGTAGTTTGCGCAACTGAACGGATGGTAAATTATGTAGATGAAGGGATAGCTGCTGTATCTATGAGTGGATGCATGTCATGTGCCAAAAATGCTGAAGCAAGGCTGAAACTTCATTTTGTGTAAATGGAGTGGATCTTTTTGTAGCCAGCAATCACACAGGATAAACATTTACTGAGTTTCAAAAGTTAATATGATAATTAGTTGCAATGTTTTGGCTCTAGGGAGTCAGCATACTTAGTATTCCCGGCTTGCGGTTCCAATTTGGTTGTTGATTTGTTGTTTTATCAGCAGGCCTGATGTTGTCACTGTACGTAGCACAAAACTGCCGACAGTGCCTCCCGAAGGTTTCTCAGGAAGCTGATTACAGGTGCCAATCTCATGAAAGTCAAAGTGATTCATTTGTCATCAGGGAATTGAAAACCCCTCTGTTTTACTTCCGTAGATAAATTGTGTCTTTGAGCTTGGGACATTTAAAATTTGTGCTCCCTGCATGGCTGGCACCTTTACATAAGAACTAAAATCTTGTTTCTGCTTTTACATATCTTCAGCTATTTAAAGTGGACTGTTAAAACTTAGGCTTGAAAGGAAGAGCAGGCTGAGATGGCAATGCTCCAGTTTTAAACCTAAACCAGCAAGTGCCACCATGTCAGACCTTGAAGCTACAGGTATCTAAATGGGGACTTGGAGAGGTTTAACAGGGACATATGTGAGCGGTTTACCATCTCATTTGCTTCATTGTCACTTTGTCATTCTTGATTCTGTCAGGCTCCCCTTTCTCCGTCTTTGCCCTCAGGTCTTCCCTCTGATAGAAAGAGAAGATGGGAATGGAATCAAGTCTATTCCGTCTCATTATATCCAGATGGAAAACTCAGGCAACTCACCTGGGAACTTGACAAAAGAGTGCCGAAAGGAAAAGTCAGGTGAAACTGAATATCTGGGCAGAATTTCTAAACTGCCATCGCCCCACATATGAACTCTCTATATTGTTTGAAATATGTTAATTTGTTGATAAGGTGATAACAGTTTCTCTCCTAAGTCCCTGCTCAAAATTTTCCTTGCACTCCTCATTCACTATTAAACAACAATGTGCTTTAAAAAATAGAAAACTACTGTTAAATATCACTGAATAAATTAAGATAATCTAAATTAAACATTTTCTGGTTATTACCATATTGAGTAATGAATGAACTGAATGAGAGATTAATCCCAGCATGAAGCTGCAGAGGAACTGGGAAGCTTTCTGGGGATATGACACTGCCTCGTCTTACAGAAACAGCATCGTTTACCATGCCAGTGGCATTTCCACTATTGGGGCAAATTACAGTCCAGTCAGCCTGGTCATCACAGAGAAAGCTGCTTCCATAGGAATTCACATGGATAACCTTCCCACTGACATAGACAGTCGTGAGCAGAGGTTTACATTCCTGGTCCAGATGTAGAAATCCGGTCCAGCAGCTGTCTCGAGCAGCCACTGAAGCAACTGAATATAATGAGCACAGTTCATCTGCCAGACAAACAAGTCTGTTATTGAAAAGACCTGTTCTAAATGAACAGGTAGATCCACAAACATAGCAGGACTTTTACCTCATGGAACCTGGAATCACCACCTGTGGTCCTGAGTTATGTGGAGGGCATCTAGGTGTCATTCCCAGCCTCGCTGGTACCCTCTGCGCTGTTCCCGCTCTGATTCTCCTCCCTCTCTGTCAGCAGCTGCACCCAATGATCACACACTTGTCCCTAATCAGCTCATCAAACTCACCTGGTTAAAAACCAGTTGCCGCAGCCGCTTGAAAACCATCAGCTAACATTCCTCAATGATGACAAGCTCACACTTGTTTGAACTTTGTAATTTTTTATATAAAGAACCGTTGTCATCTTGGTTCAGCTTGAGTCTTGAAAAGATGTGTCCCACACTCAGCAGGACCAGACAGGAGGCTGTGCATCCTGCTACATTTTGAAAAATTTATTTATTTATATTTTTTTAGTTAATTGTTAATTTAAAAATTATGTTTTTTTTTTTGTTTTTTTTTTTTTAAGTATTTTTATTATTTTTTTTACTTTTTACAATTCATTTTTTTCATTGAGTTGAGTCAGGTGTGTTGTGGTGAAGAATGCTAAAACCTGCAGGATGGTTGCTCACGAGGAATCCTGTCTAAACACCAGTGGATTCTCACCAAGCCCCAAACATTTTCTGAAAAAATCCGATTATAAAGAAGTAAATTAATTTTTTTACTGCAAAACATACAGATTTACTTGATCTTGTGACTGAAAGTCTGACTTAAGTTAACCAGAAAATAACAAACTATCAGTTAGATGGGGGGAATGTGACGTTCCCATCTGCACGTGTCGTTCAGATCCGTACTGCAGTATTTAAAATCATGTCTGTAGCAACTAACCTTTCCACATGAATCCTTAGGTGTCACCTCACCTGCTCTTTCATCACCGACACTGTAAATGCAGTCATCTTCACTTTGGCTCAAACAAAACCCAAACTGTCCTTTTAATCCAAACCAGCTTGAAACATCACCTGAAAACTTTGTCCAGAAGTCCATTCGTGTCTGTGATGTATCCCTTCAACGTATTCATCGTGCTGCCCCAAAATGGAAATGGAGGATGAATATCCTTTACATGTGCTGCTCACAAAGCTGCTGTTGCCAAATACACACCTTCTGGAAAACTGAAATTCTGATTTAGAGATTAAAAGGATGAGAGTTGGAGCCGAACCAAGTCAGGTCGTACTTACAGAATGGTGAATCTTTCCCACGTTTCTGTGCTTTGATGACATCGGTTCCCATTTACATAGGTGTTTACTATCAGCTGGGTGGAGATGAATGACTCCAATAAAACAGAGAAGGAGAATTTTCCAACTTTAAGGCCATAGTGAATTATAAATAAGGCAGTTTTATTATTATATCCCTTACTGTGGGTGCTTTAAAATCAGATTTAATACTTCATAGAAATACCTGACCTTGAAAATGACCTGTCTTATAATCATTATTTAATGACTTTATTCAGTGCATTAACTAGAAAATGAGGGGGTGACATGAATCAGGCTGCCTTCTAGGCTGCACATTATGAGACATGAAGTGGAAAACATTTGGTCAGACAAAAGGTATAGTACTCAAATAGATTTAATTCATGGGTACATACTATTAATAATGACTTGTTGGTGTAGCCTAGTAAATGGTTGGTTGCAAATCATTCATATATATGGAATCCTAAAGTACCACTGTAACATAATTGTATACTAAGTTCAGCAAAAATTAATACCATGAATCCCATAATCTCTTGTTTAACAGCAGCAGTGGCTTCATAATCACTGAAAATGAGAACGTGAGCTCATGTATACAGTAAGGTCATTCTTTTTAAGTTTGTCTTATAGACAAACGAAAAAATCTTAAAAACAATCACAAAAATTATTTATTTTATTGTTTGTTGTGAGGCATGGTAAAGAAAACTTATATCAAGCTTGTATGGGGTCTATTTATGAGACGCACGCACGGACGGACGGACGGAGGGAGGGAGATGCAAGTAAAGAAATTAGAATACAATATAGTATCTGCAAGATAAACCAGGACTATGACCAGAGAAGCCATTTAGCTGTTTCAAGGTTAAACTGTTTTGTTATGAAGGTTATACTACAGAAGGTATTTATTACTGTTGTCTTGTACTCTGGAAAAAATACCATCAGGTCTGCTAAAGGGTTCACCAAGATGGGTTGTACATAGGACCCTGAATTCTTTTCTTTGTCCCTGATTTTATTTTATTTTTGTCTTGCATAACCCTGTGTTGGACAGACAAATTATCAAGGTGTATCCTGGATCTCACCCTATGGCAGTCTGGATGAGCTCTAGCACTTCTTTGACCCCTGGATAAATAAATAAATGCACCGAATGTTCTGTGTTACTAAAGCAACCACTTCCTCAGCTCCAGTTTCACCTTTGTTCTGTCTCTGCAGGGAAATCCAATCCAGCAATCGGCTCCTAAAATACAACCAGAAAACACAGGGTTCAAATTATGGCTGTTTTATATATTTGCAGAGGCATTTTTCTGTGTCATGCTCAGCCTCATCAGAGTGCACGGTGCTGGGTAGAAGTATCCAAACAGATATGAATGAATCCCTAAACCTCATAATGCAAAGTCTTCAGAGATGCTGCTCAAGCAGTGGTGAAACTCTGATTTCCTGTAAAATAGTTTCAAACAAGAGAGATAAAAACAAGTGATTTAATATTTGTAAGGTTGAAGCATCCATGAAAATAGCAAAGAAGTACAAGAGTGAAGACAAAACCAGAGCTGGATTTTTTCCATATAAAAGTTATAAAAGACTTTGATTAACAAATATTTGCCCTCATTGAAACCGGCTTTATACACAAACAAGCAAAGTTATGCATCAACAACCAATACCAGCCCAGCTTGACAGGTTGCTCCACAGGTCCATGATATTAGTCTGAAATGGCAGCAAAATGCTAAGACATGCAAATGTGTGTTTGCAAACCTGAACACAGAAAACCTACAGAAGTATGTCTGAGATTTTAAACACAACCAGTGTACCTTTCACACTGCGGGAAACGCCACATGCTGATCCACTGGGTTGTTAGATGCATGCCAACCAACGTGCACACATCTGCAGGAGAGGCAGTGCAACAGAATTTTTGAGCTTGGCATCAAACTTGCATTCTTGTCAAGTTTTACACCCACTAACAAACAACGTGGGACAGAATAAACCATCTCAGACTGAAGTGCCATGGACAGATGTACCAAACTTGTGGAAATTAGGCTCAGATAGATGAACACATCTTCTGGTCAGAGCTGATCAGAATCAGGAAATTTAGCTGCAGGCTAAATTGTTGATCTAAAACCAACATGGACACCACTCTGTCTTGCACTGTCATGCTCTCCCTTCCTTTGATACGTCCTGACTTTGCCATGCAGAAAGAAAATGACCCCTAGCATATCTCTAGGCTGTGGAAACTGCTTCAAAAAGAAAGCAAGGGATGCTGTATTATCTGTCATGTCATGACCCCTTCAGTCACCTGATGCCAACCCTGTCGAACTGGCTTAGGGTGAAGCTTGCTGAAGGTGTGAGAACAAATAGCATGAGGAAATATCACATGGAAACAGTATGTGAAGAGCTGAGATAAAAGACATGGGTGACTCTTCTGAAGAAAAAGCAGATCTAGCATTCAGAACATTGGACTTTATGATACTTTGTGTGATAAATAAGCTAAATCTGTTTAAACCAATAAAGTTTGAAGCATTTTTGAACTATTGGATGACAACTGTACATCTTGCAAATGAATAATATAAAAAATAGGGAATTTCCATATGACTCTGTAGGACACAAGCTCAGTATCTTTCTATACTGTTTGCTGTCTTCTACTCCTCAACTCTCCCCTCTCTCCCCTACATCTTGCATGCATCCGCTCATTGCTCTGCATCAGTCAAAAATACAGCCGGTGGCTCACTGAAAGCATTTGTCAGCTCAGTGAAAACAAATGCAAATGACTGCTGTGAACTGCATGGATCAATTTGCAGCTGTTTTCCTTGATGCACACACTTCCATTTACACTCATGTCCTTATTGAACACAATTCTCCGTGGATATAGTAAGACGTTTAGCATTTGCATCCAATGTTTCTCTGCATAATCCGTACATACAGAACCTCCATACGAAACTGACACAGTCATTTGATGTATTTTTTATTTCAGCTTTAAAATGCATCCAAACTGAATGTTTTGTGTTTGCTTATTTTTTATCTTCACTCCAGTCATCAATATCAGGTCAATAACTAGCAACCACACATCACTTTCCCCTGATCTATTCAGACAACGTTCCCCACGGACTGGTTTTCAGAAGAACTGCGCTTATAGGTGGCATCTTCAGGATCTTGAATGCATCGTTTGGGTTTCTGTGGGTCTTTCAGAGATGGACCTGTGGAACAATGGAAACAGAGGGCAGCGAGGAAGGCCAGCAGGAGAAGGAAGCAGACGATGCAAAATGTGATGATAGTCAATATGACGTGCACTTCCATGTGGTGCTTCTCCTGTGGGAGACGTGTGGAGGCTGGGAGGGTGAAAGCTGTTGGGGCAGCATTGAAAGAGTTAGGCAGCAGAGATTTCACCGGGGCCATGTCGGTGCCGATTGGCATGAATGATGAGGGTGTTGTCATGGTGGGTTGTGATGAACTGGTAGCCTCCTTAAAAAAAAACACATTTATTAAGATGTTATTTTACAATATGATCATGAATTAGTGATAATAATTAAATATTTGTTGTCTGTCATTTTAAACCCAATAATTTCCTACAGTGCTAAGCTTGTTAAAGTCTGACATCAGTCTTTCAAACAATACCTTTCAGCGTTGTACTGATTTCAAAGCGCGAGGTTAATTTTATCTGTGTCTTCGTTCTTACCTTTGTGGTGCAGTTGATGTGTTTCTGTTCTGTCTCTCAGTGCAGGACTGAGTCTTTCTTTTGGCAGACACAGCTTGGGCAAAATGACAGAAATGGAGAACAACAGAGGGGAGAGCCAGAGCGAAGAACAGAAGTGGATGGAGGACCACAAATAACAGGCAGTGTCGCCATGGCAACAGTTGCTGAGGGGCCACTAGCATAGGCGTGACATCATATCACCTTAAGACTGTGTCCTATTCTCTATAAATGACAGGTAAGCCTACATAAGGATTAAAAATAAATACATACATAAACGTGAAAATTGTGGGCTCGTCATCCGAATGAATTAAACTGTTTTAGTCATTTAATGTAATATAATGGGAGTAATTAAAGCATTTGCATGGCCAGATGTCTGGAAAACAACCTAAAATTATAGAAAAAAGAGTGGCCCAAATCACTTGTTTTGCAAACAGTAAATAGGAACATCTATGATAGTGGTCAGACCCTCTAATAAAGACACCTGCTGGACAGAAAGCACCATTCAGTCTCCAGAACAAAATGCTACCTCATCTCCACCTCTTCTTTGTCAAACTATAATAATAATCCCTTTTTCACAAGTCGTAATTGATTGATGCAACCCTGCTGTTTCCCTCAAAAGAATTTAAGGGCCAAAAGTGTTTTAGGACATGGTCCAGATGGATAGTTCGTTGCCAAAGAGATGACACAGTTTTTCATCCAAAAATTCTTTAATTTAATCAACACATCACAAATGGAGCAAACATTACTTTTTTTCAGAACTACTCATAAATAACAGACAAAATGGGGAAACAGATTCATTTACATAATTTATTGTGGAAAAGGATTTAGAATAAAGCCTGCCAGCTGAAGTGATTTTAGAGTGCTTTCAGGTGGTTAATTACAACTCCAGACAATAGAAACAAAGGATCCATTACATCTGACTGCAGCTAAGCAGAGCTCCAACATAGCATATGCCAAGGTCAGTTTAAAAAGCCAGATGCAAGAAGGACGATCACGGGATGGTGTGGGCCTTCAAACCTGGAGGGCCTCTGACTGTGGTCCTCCCAGGAGAAATGAGCTAACAAAAGAGGAGCTCTGAAATCAGTGTTTCAGCATCCATTTCCAGATCTCAAAACCGTCACAGAAGCAAGATTTTGCCTCCGAGTTGTCTGATGCAAAGTAGACTATTTGCAATCCTGCTGGAAGAACAAACTGAGCTCACAGCTGGATGTGAGAAGAGTCACGTGGCCGACTGTCTTGGTGAAGGATGACGATGACAAACAGACATACTGCTGCAAGACAGGGAGCATGTGCTGTAATAGTCCCCGAATTAACATATAAAACGTTAGAGGAAAAGTGTCCCTGCTGGAGATTAGTCAGTCTGTCTGTGTGTAATTTCTTGCATCGTTTGCTCTGCAGTGCCATTAAGATTTGATATCTTGTTCTCGCAAGCCATGCGTAATTGTAACTGCTCTTCTCTGCAAGTCTTGCTGTTCAGTTTGTCATTTCCTCACACTACAATGTGAGTGTGTGTCAATGAAAAGATGAAATAAAGCAAAGTGACAGCTGAGCAGGAGCAGATTGGTCTGCTGCTGTTGTTGCTGTTGCTTTTGCCACTTGAGGAAGTGTTTTCTGTCTGTCACTGACAATATTTTGAGCTATCATTCCTCTACTGAGACTGTTTTATGTTTGAACATGTAAGTCCTGCAAACACAACCCCTGAGATATTCATTTTAGTCGAGGATGTTCACTGGACGACCAGCATAAAAGCAGTTGAATAGATAAAAATATGACTTTCAAATCGACTTCAAAGTATTGCTCAAGTTGTTGAGTACTTTTCAGATGAAGTAGAGGAAAGAATGATGGAGTCATAAACCAAATAAATAATAAATTCAGGAATTTGTTGCTCCATTGGCTTCCATTCATTGTTGCATTGACTCCACTAATAAAAAAAACCAATATTCAGCATCAATCAGGTCCCAGCTTTTCTGTTAACATGTCAGTTTAACTGAGTAAATCTCTGTCATGGGTCTTTGTTTACTTCCCCCATAAACCTGGACTCAGATTGTGGTGCATTGATGTGGTGCGTTAAAGCTAAATTCTGCAGCGCTATGTTGTCGCAGTTCCTCATCATGATAGGGTGAAAGTGTGGAAAGATGTGGAAAACACGATGCTGATTGCTGCACTGATCAGGAAGAAGCATTTGTTGGAGGCAGTGTGATGGTGCGGGCCTTTATCTCACACACTGGAGATACAAGACTGGAGGCAGGGATATCGAGATATGATTCTGCAACCAGTAGTGAACCCTTATTACCACAGTTTGTGACCAAACTCCATCCTCCAAGACAAGCATTAGGAGGAGGTGTCAGGCTCACCAAGGTGAGTATTTACATGCTCATCCGAAAATCATCAAATTACATTTTCAAAAATTTTTTGTACTAAAAGTACAAAAAAAGAAAAGAGTACATCTGATCACACGTGGTTTCATTTAAGGTGAAAGCAAGAAAACAAACTAGCAGAAACGACTAAGTATTTTATTGTTAAAAATCCTGAAACATACTTTTTAAACACACAGAACTAGTGTCTACGCCACTGACTAACTCCAACTGCATGGCTACTCACTCATCTCTGTTTGTTGATGTTTAAAAAAGTACACATGTTCACCAAATGAAGATGCTCTGAACAAAAGAGACACAAACTTACATGTTTGGGGGGGAATAAAAATCCTGGATATGACTACTTTTTACTGATGCTAGAATATTGATTTATATGTTTGCAAAATAACCATAAAAATGACATAAATTGTAAAAATAAAGCTATTATTAAAACCTAAGAGGGGAGCTGAATATACCAGATACTAAATGAAGTGAACTTATGAGCTGCTTGATCCAGGTCAGTGTGGTTTGGGAAGACGTCTCACTTCTTCTTGTTCACAATATTGTTGCAAATCCAGTTCATCCCATCCTGTTGGTGACACAGAAAGCAGTTTTTTTGTCTTAAAATCCCGACTGTTTGCAACATAAAGCCTTCAAACTACAGTTAAATAAAACCATGTTGCACAGCAGGAAACACAGCGAGGCAGCTTGATGTTGCTAATTAAGTTGAAGATGAAGGAGCTATAAATAAATCAGTGTTTGGTCTGACCTGAACTCCCTCCCCAGACACTGCTGAGCAGGCCTGAATCTGCCACTCGCGGTCCCGGTATGTGTGCAGGTTGAGTCCCTCAGCGATCTCGCTGGCTGGGGATGCTGTGGCCAGGTCCTGCTTGTTAGCAAAGATGAGCACCGGGACACCCTTTAAATTCTCTTCATCAATCAGCTCGGACAGCTCCTGTACAGATAACCTTTGTTAATCATGGACTAAATGTAGTGAGGGGGACACTAATACAATCCAATTCTGGATGTTGAATATTTAATGGGTAGGACTTGATACAACTGACGATTAAAATAAAAACAATGACATTTAGCTTGTTTATTTGGTTTGTTTCCTCATAAAGTGTCCCCTAGTTTGGGATCCTAATGTGCAACGTGGAGATTTTAAATAACTCTCACAACTCCAGCCTAATTCAGGAAAAACTAAAAAAAATCTATTTTCACCTTTGAATAAAAGATCTAAATTAGCCAGTGACATGAAGATTTATGGCCCTAAACTTCCTGGTAATCAATATGGAAGATGCCAGGTTGCTCAAGTATCATAAAGAACAAGCTTTGACCTTTTTGTGCAACACATTTCTTCCTGTTATTGGTATAATGACAGAGTACTTTATTAAATTAACTGTTTGCAAATACACGTGTTCAACACCATGACAGATGTGGATGTTGTGTTTCCTCAGAGTTTAACAAACGCTGTGTTAAGGGAGAAAATGAGAACATTTGTGAGCTCACCAGTCCCGTCTCCTCAAACCGCTTCTTGTCCGCGCTGTCAATAACATAAATCTAAAAACAAACATAAAACCAACAACAAATAAGAGCTGATTTCATTCTGATCTCAGCCGTTTGCAGTCAGCTTGTTGACTTATAAAGGAGTCACGGTGTGTGCAATAATCTCTTGAATTGTAAATCCATTAGGAATTAGTTGTGTGTATCAGGATAAACTGACGTTAAACAATTCAGGATGCAATGACTCACCAACAGGTCTGTGTTTTCCAGATACTTTTTCCAGAAGGGCCTTATCTTCCTCTGCCCTCCGATGTCCCACACATTGAGTTTCATGCCATGAGAGGCAACACTCTTTATGTTGAAGCCCTGAAATGCAAAACATCAACGCCATCAACGGTAAACGACCCACCCTGATAATATCCAATAAATCAGGCAGCAAATGTGAGTAATTTCTTTTTGTTTTTTCACATATCTGCTAGAAAACAACATGTGCCTTATGTATTCACAAGGATGCGTTCAGTGTACTAATCCAAAGCTGTTTTTTATAACACATCTCCTCAGTGTTTCAGACTGCAAAGTTGTGTAACAACTTTATCCTGAGGGGCAGCTGAGGAGCAAATCTGAGGATAAGACCAGAGGGATCAAGTGAAGTGTATGGACTAATGTGTCAAGTCTGATTTAGCTTCATGGCGACTATTGCCATGTCGCATTGGACCACACCCTCTCTGTCAGATGAGCACTCACACTTCTCCGAGACCTGGCAGGACATCAATTATTCTCTTAGAGAAGCCAGACAAGTGCATTGGATAATGATTTAAGGGACTGGACGATTACATCAAAGCAAGATGAGTGAAAAAAAAGAAAGAGAGACCTGCCGTACTAGCAAGATCTTCCAAGAAAAGCTGCTGAGACACAGCAAAACCACTCATACCCTCATCATAAGTTATTTAATGCTTTCATCTGACATCCTTGCAATAATATTCCACTGATCAGTGGTTCAGCTGTGTATAGTGTGAGAACATAGATTACAGTACAATGATGAAGCATTCTAAAAAGCCTTAATTCAAGCTAAAGAAATCCCTCATCATGGATAAAACTGTGGCAACAGAAGTGTTCAAAGTAAGACAAGGTGTTTTGTACAGCACAGTTTAACAACAGGGTGACATTAAAAGATAAAAAAAAATAAGCTTAATGTAAAAATTATGCTTGGATGCAGGGATGTCAGATCATTAGAATTTGAGATATTTTCTTTACAAAATACCCACCATCTATTCCTCATATATGCACCCTCTTTGCTTGTGTCATGGAAGGATCTAAATGAGATTGTGACACAAGGCCACCATCAGAAAACTTGTCACACAGCGAGGCTGCTTGGAGCTTTAAGCTTCATACCTGTGTTGGTGTGATAGTATTGACGTCTTCAGAGGCAAGGCTTTTCAGCAGGGTGGTCTTGCCAGCATTGTCCAAACCCAGAAGTACTATCCTGACCTCCTGCTCTGTGGAGCCCTTCAGTTTCTCTATGACAGAGAGTAAGCCCTGGAGGAGTCAAAGGCAGCATGATGAGGAGGGGGGGAAAAACACAAAGCCAGTGCTGTACGGATCAATAAACCTAACAGCAGTGTGTGTTGTTGTTCTCTGTATTTATAATGAAAGAAAACCTAAAGAAAGCCATTCAGCGTTAAAATGGATTTCAGTAAACCTCAATATAAATACCAGCATTCTGTACATGTAAGAAAATGAGTTGTTAGTCATATTACATTACAAGGAAAAATCACTGTGAGGGTAAAAAAATAAAATCCCACTGACCTCTTGCTGATTTGAGGTCAAAGCTGTTCTAACAACACTGTCAAGACGCATACGTGAAAACTTTTTGCTCCACTCCGGAGAGTCTGTGCATCTGCCACCCTCATTTTGTAAGAATTAATCTGCGACTCCTTTTAGAAAAGCGCTGGCGTGAATTAGAGCCCCATTCATTTAATAGTTGTGCTGTTTAATGTGATTAGGCTGCAAGGTTGCACAACCCTGCTGTGCAGCAAGACAATCATGACAAGAAGAAATCTAGCGTGAAACGTTTGATTCACAGCAAAAGATATGGCAGAGGATGCGTGATCAAAAGTACAAAGAAGGGCCACGCAGTATAATAACTGGTTTTACTGGCACAGCCTGAGTAAATGAGATAATCAAATCAAGCTGCAGATAAAAAAAAGATAAAATTCAGTTTTACTCATCATTTTTTTTGTTTTTCCTTATAAACAAACTGAACAAACAAACTACAAATAGCTGCAGTTTCACATTTGGCTTTGTAAGTCCTGTTCTGTCAGATCAGATCACCTACCTTTTGAGCTTCTCCCATGTTGGTGTGTGTCCTGTGGCTTGGCTGGAGGGCTGCAGCTACATTCTCCAATGAAGCTTGCACAGGTGTGTTAGCTGCCCAGCTCACACAGGTTAACTATCTGCAAAACTACCCAGAAAACACTACCGATTCTCCCACCTGTATTTAAACGTCTATAAGGGTAAGGTCAACGGTGTATGCGATGATGTCTACCTGGGAACCAATTGCTCCTTAGTGGCACTGTCGGGTTAGCAAGCAGGAAGAGGGGGAGGGTGGATGGGACTGGGATTAGGAATCCAGAATTAGCCCTAGTCATCCATGTAAAGGCCTCATCTTTGTCCCTCCCCCCTTTCCTCGGTCCATCCCTGCATCTCCACTTTGCAGTGGCTTTACCTGGATTATCCCTTAGCCACCTGCTGTAGGAGAAAACAAAAAAAAGAGAAAAAAACACAACCCACTCACACATAAATGAAAAAGTTGAAACTGTATGGTAGTGAAAAAAAACCCTTAATGCAAGACATATAAATCAGCATGCGAATTTACAGCATCCCATAAATTTAGCACATGAAAGTCATGGGATTATAGCACCACTGCTGAACCGGAGAACTAGTTCAGTTTTTATTAGTCGACTTTCAGATAAAACACAGCCCTCTCTCGCAGGGATGGAATTATTGTTCCATATATCCATTACAGGCCAGCCCCTGCTAAGCTGCTCTGTTCAGTGTGCGCCCTGTGAGCAGAGCATTCAGCGGGATTAGCGCGAGAATCTCTATCCTGCGTCTGGATTAAAACATTTCAAGACCCTTTTATTCAACTTAACGGACTAACATGGCCGCAATGTAAAATCAGGAACATGCCTCGTATGCATGCTTGTAACCGGCCCTCATTGTGACACACACTCAGGGAATGAAACATTTTTATTTATACATCAAATTAAAAAAGCACAGTGAGATATTAAACAAGGTTATTAGTTATTATGTTTGAATGAGAAGCAGTTTTTTTTATTCAGAATCCTCTTGGTGTGAAGGGAGACGGACCGTCGCTCTGCTGAGCCTGTGCCCTCTGCCTCATCCTCTCTTTGTGCTCGGCTGCAAAGTGGAAAAAGAGTTTTATATTTACCAATCTGTCTTAAGTGAAATCTCTCATGCAAAACATGTGCAGCATATATGACTCTAATGACATATTCAGGATGCGGATGGTAAACATGTTGGTGTAGTCAGCATCAATGAGCTTAGTTTAGCTGAAAAATGAGGGACAGATAACCCGGTTTAGGCCTTTAAGGTTAAAATGATCACTTCAAACCCCATTTGCATTCCTCTCTCATGTTAATGCAGAAAGGGGGAATTTTAAACAAACACACCACAATCACAATATCGCCTCCTTTACAGAGCCTCTTTCTTAAATTCAGGGAGCCTCAAAAATAGTCTGGATGTCTCATATGAAGACATCATACCATTCAAATACTTTGCACCAGCATCCCAGAGGAGGAAAAACAAATAGGCGCATCTAAATGTGGATAAATCGTATGAAGCGCTGACAATAAAATCGAAATGTTTGGTCAGATGTAAGGATTGTTTTGCAGAAAATGTGACACCTTTTTTGAGAATCGTGATAGCAGCTCCTAATCTAACCTGTCATGTATTTGCAGGAAACTTCATTTAAAAGTTATTATTAGTTGTTTTTTTTGTGCTGAGCTTGGCAAACAAACTCAGACTACAGGAAAACTTAATATATACTGTATTAAAAATAGAAAACTGAGCTCTTACCATTGTCTCTGTTGAGTTTGCACTTCATTGCCAGCCCCATTATAATGACCAGAACCAATGCTGAAACACCACAGATTATTATCACAAGGACCAGAGATTCACCTGAGACAGTTTCAGAGACAAAAACAAAGACAGTTAAAACAAGATCCTAAAATCATTAAAACATTTTTTAAATTAAGATCCCACCAATTTAACTCGCTCTCATTTTCATTTCATAACAGCAAACCCCCTTAATATTTCCTGTCTGAACATCATGCAGAAGTCTACTCACTCTGTACAGCGACATCTTGTGGCAAAGACTTGCAACAGCCACATGTGCTGTTTACGGAGCATGCGTATTTTCCAGCTTTAGGTGACGAGATCTTCTCCAGAAGAAGGGTGGCATTATTTTTGCCTTCTATTTTTTCCCCATCCTTGAACCACGCAAATGTCACATTCAGAGGAAGGTTGTGGACACATGTTAGTGTGATATCCTCCCCCTCCTTTGGATTGAAATTAGTGCTGTTTATAAATACCATGCAGTCTGAAGGGGGAGAGCAAACATCCTGCAGTGTCAGACAGGTTTATGTGCTTTAATGCAGATAATTGCTGATACATTGAGTTGAGCCTCGGTATAACATCATACTCGAGTGTCAATGAATGCATTTAGTATGTTAAAAAAGTTGGTAAAGAAATAAAAATAAATTGTAGAGTAATCTTTAGGGCACATATTATCATAAATAAGGTTTTGCAAACTTAAGCAAAAGCATTAAAATGTTTAGAGTACATCTCATTTTGCAGTTTATTGGCAGACAAGTTTTCTGTGAAACATATTAGCTGTTATGCAGCATTTCCAAGTGCATTCAGAAGGAGTCATTGTTTCTTTTCACCTTTTGAGATGTTGCATAGCAAGCCCCCGACAGGTTCACAGGATGAGCAAATACCAACTAAAAGAAGAGGACATTATTAGTGAGCAAAACTGTCCTAAACACAAAAAAGATAGCATATAACTGATCAACTGTGAACGTCGAAGTGCCTCCTTACCCAAGAGAAGATGGATGAGTGAAAGATAAAAGAACATTTCTGTTCTTGTTTTTTTCTGTCGGAGAAGACTGAGTTAGAAAACTGAATGTCAACAAGCATCTTATCATTTTCAAAGAAGTCACACTCCTAAAACCATCCACAGAGAGCATTAATCCTATAAAAAAATAATACTGCAAGGCTCAGATGTCTTACCTGTGCTGAGGCTCCACATTCACTCAGGCAATGACCCTCTCTGCTTTGTTCAACCGAATGCCCTTTGCATAAAAAAACCCCCAGCGTGACTGATCATAAACACTGATAGCAATGCAAATGACTGAATTTCTGGAGTGTCATGGGACACTGTTTGTTTGTTTGTTAGTTTTGAAGGTGGATGTGACAGCCAGTTGCATCAGCGTGGCTGCCACTGTCATTCAGCTTTGTTCACTGATATAAAATGCATCAAACTGCTACCTGAATCTAATAGCTGTTCACACAGCCAAGTCAAGGCCTCACAACATTAAAGAAATACTGGATAATAAATTTTTAAAAAAAGGTGGTTAAAATGACGGTCTTTGTACACTTGAGACTAAAATAGGTAGATGTAAAGTAGAGGTTGGTATACAAAGCAAGCCAATACTGAAAGAGAAAGGAGTGTTGAAGTGGAGCCTGTTATCAGAGAAATAGTGTTTTCCTATGCAAATTAACCACTGACACAGCTGAAAACATGAAACTGGACTGGTGCTAAAAACAACTATCATTTAGAATGACAGAAACCGTCAGTAAAGCTTATTACATTTAAAATGTGCAAATACACCAGGGTGATTCATGAGGATTATTCACAGACGTGTGTTCACAGAATGACCACCAGAGGGCGCTGCTCTCTCCTTTACTTCAGGCTTTCTAAAGTTAAGATCTTTTCCCAGCATGCACTGGGATACAAACACGATATCAGTTTAATAAAACTTGGTGGTAATAAAATCAGACATTTAGAATAAAGTGTGTTATAAACCTAAACATAACCAGTGAATCCGGTTTGTGATTTTAAACTCCCTGTGAACTGCCTCCCTACATTACATTCAACGTCATAAAAATCAGATGGTATAGCCTATTTTCATTAGCTTATATTTATGAGCTGGATCAAACATCTTGTTATTTCATTTTAAACTTAACATGTCCTGATAAGCTTGCCTGACCAATCTTTTCAACAGTAGAGGGGAAATTGCGTCGGGAAAAACAATAAAAAGCAAACAAACAACTTGTTCACATAATGGTTTCAGTTCTGTCTATCACCGAAACCTTTGTTATTGTTACCAGAGCCAAAAGAAAAATAAATCTTGCCCCTTTCTTGATTTTATTTTAGACTTGAACAGGAAAGACAGTAGTTAAAAAGACAAGGCGCAGGACTAAGTGAATCTCTAAGAAATAATTAGTCTCCCAAGTGCCAGTTTTCTATGGGGGTGGGGGGTAAATGTAGTCCTCACAGGCCCTAAGAAGCTCTTGAAAAAACCTTAAGTTTGATTAAATTAATTTTAACTGCTTATGCAAGAACTTTCAGCCAGCAATGTATGCTCATTATGGAGATGAAAGAATTTCATTTTTCTGGGAAATCAATTAAAAGACATTGTCACGGGTTTAATTAAATGACGAGGTTATTAACCAAGGCAGCTTCATTTTATTTTTGGTCATTTTTAAATGATAATAATTTCAGCTCAGCTCATTAACTGTTTATATCTAGGCTATATATATATATATATATATATATATATAAACATATGTAATATCTCTGGCTCATCTCCATGTAAATTCAACAACTACTGTTTCATAAAGTGTTATGAGCAACTCATTTAAATGGATTATGTAAGTTTGCTGGAACAGGCAACAGAATGAAACTCCAGCTTAGTCCAATTGCAGTGATGTGCTTTAGTTGGTAGCACCCACTCAACCAGTTGAGTTACTGGGTGTGAACCAGAGGTGTGATTTACATGCACTTTATATGTATAGTAATTGCTAAGTCGGTCTACATAATCTGCTTGTTTTTCCTCGTATGTCTAGTAAAACTGTCACACTGTGCACAGACAGGAACAACACATGTTGCAGGTGGAGTAATGATTCAAACATTTCAGTCTTCATTACGTCTCATTGTCTGCACACAGATACAATTTGCAAAAGCACATGCAAATGTTTTACATAGCTTCAGACAGGAGGCTTTTATAACCATTTAAAAAAAATCTATCTAGATATGTTAACTGTTTAAAAGCCTGTCAATTATGTGGTGGTAACATGCATAAAGAGATGATGTGGAAGTATTTAGCCCCAGTAAGGCTTGCCTCCTCCTTAATTGTTCTGTGTGGAGAGAACAACGTGGTATTAAATAAAATAGCATAAGATGCATTACCATGGTAGAAACAGAGAATGTATAAATGACCTTTTCTGGTATAAAATACCATTTTGCATTAGATTCAGTGGAAAAGTGTGTCTAAACCTTTGACTGGCACGGTATTTCTGAAATTTCTCCAATTAAAACTAACAAAAATCTGAATTTCTCATCCATTTATTTCCTTTCATTTCCCACAGTGCTGACTAACTGCATTGTGTAGCCCCACCATCTGGGCCAATGTTGAACCAGGGACCGTTTAATTGTGAACCCACAGTGCTAACCACCTCACCTCCTGTCATTATTACTTAGGGCGAATATCTTCAACATTTCACATAACAACACAAAACAATTATCAGATGATGGATACTATCCTGCAGAAACCTTTTCTTCTAATATCGTAGAAAAATGGGTAAATAGTGATATCTGGCAGTAAGAAACAACAGTTTGCTTTAGGAAAATGAAATAGACATTTATCTGTGAATTTGGAGGATGCATTATTTATATCAGTCTCTGCAAGAGTTGCCTCTTTTGTGGAGACAGACATGTCTTTTAATGCAAAGATGTCAAACTCTGGTCTGCAAAAACCACAGCCCTGCAAGTCTAAATATTTTCCTTGCTTCAACAATCTTGATTTGCTCTGATGGCTTGTTCTTGAATTTTGCTCAATTACCAAATTATTTGAGTCATGTGTGTTAAAGCAGGAAAAAATCTAAAACCTGCAGCAACACAGTATGCTTTCCTTATTGTAATTAATTTGATATACTACTTTATTCTTGGTCAAGACATTTTATAAAGCTTAAAGAAAACAAAAATAGATATTTACAATAATAATAGAAAAAAAAATCCAAAACAAAACGATTTGTACGTGCTGAACTGCTCCACATTGACCATCAATTACACATTTTCAGTCCTTTAAAAACGTTCAAATAGAAATATAAAAGACTTTTAAAGTCTTGAGGCCAAATTATTCCGAGTCTTGTGGTTTAGAGGATTTCTCCAGATATATCGACAAAGTCCCAGTGTCACTTTCTCATCATACTCCGCATTTTAGGCTAAGTCTGCTGCAGGCAGCATAAAACCTGCAGACCAAACGGTAACGCAAAGCTAAGGCGTGCTAAGTAGCCTGTACAAAACTTTAGAGTTTTAACCAGTTTTAACGAAAAGTACACTTATAACAGAGCTGTGAGACTCATGCAAAAGTTAAAAGATAACTAAAGAAAAGATTCAAGCGCGCTCAAAACGTGCGATAATGACGTACTCGACAAAGTTAGCATTAATATTGCTACTCATGTTGCACCTGGTGAATTGTTTACTGCGCATGTCTGATGTTCGCAGACAGACCTGAAATCCAGTGTGCTAAGTGTAACCACCTTTTGTGTCTGCTTGTGCTTTTTTTTTATGTCTCTATAACCCCTTTTACCCAGATAATGGTTACTTTAAGCATACTTTGTCACAGGTTCTACCGCCTGGCAAAGGTTGCAGCAAGAAAGCAACAACACAGGAAATGTGACTGTGACGTCAGTGAGGTCAGTATGGTATGATAATAATCAGGCAAGTACTGTTCACATCCGCTGCCTACTGGCAAACAAATGTGTGTGTCTGCACACATATATATATATATATATATATATATTGATAGATAGATATGTATATGTGTGTGTGCATGTTAGTGCATAAAACTGACAGGCCCAATAAAGTTATTTCTGCAAAGCATTAGCAATTCACAGCCTATATATATATATATATATATATATATATATATATATGTAACAATGATCTGTTTGCTAAATTGCACAGTAGAAACAGACTGAGTTTGACTTGTCTGTCTTCTCACATCAAACAATTTCTCAAGATGTAAAATACGAACCGTATGATCATAGTAACCATACTTCCTCTTTTGTGGCTTGTTGCTATGGCAAGACTTCCCTTACAAGCAGGAAGTGACAGGATACCCCAAGTGATGAATTTTTTTTTCTACGTTTTTTGAGTATACGTGTGTATCTGAGTATTCTACATCTAGTTTGGGTGGAGCCCTCCACTTAGTCTCCAGACACCGTGCTCTTCGCAGAGGGTTTTAGTTTTTAACTGGTGTCTGAGCCATCATGGCGAAGAACAACAGCACTTTAGGGGTCCCTATTGGCCAGATGGTGAGTTGGCGGTGGTTTCTGGTTTCAGAGGTTTCTGTAACTTTCTGTAGTTAGTGCAGTTTTCATGGAAGATATAGAGATTGAGTACTGAAATTAACCTGTGTACATTTTCAGATTTGGGCCTGTTTTAATATTTTTGGTGTGCTGATTGTAAGTTGACATCTGGCTCAAGATATAGAGAGGACCAGAACAATTATCATGTGTTGGCTTGTGTCACTGGACTTCACTACTCAGCAGTGCCAGACCCAATCACAATGTGTGGCTACAGTCGGTTGCTACTGAAAACAGGCTTTCAGAGCCAGAAACAAAAAACCAAGCCATGCCTGTTGGCCAATCTGTCTTGTGTAGGCTGAGTTGGCCTAAAATCTTCATTCTGAGACATTAAATTGAAATGGTTCAGCTCTGGAAAAGATTAGAAGTTTACCGATACATGTGTTTGGATTTAGCTTCAGTTTAGAGAGAAAACATTACTGTGATTTTATATTCTGTGTGACTTATAATTTTGCAAATATTTACTGAATTGGGTGTTCTTTTTATTATTATTCCCACACAGTATATTCACACATCTTAAAATGAGCTCAGGGAATCACGAAGCAGTTTAAGACAGATCACGATGAATCATTTGTTTTTCTTGAAGTTGTGGACGATGGGTGTCTAACTTCTCCTGTTCACTTCCTTTTGTCCTGACAAAACCTACTGTATTGTAACTGATTTGTGTTTGTGGAGTAAAACATTTAGCCAAAAGGGAAGGAAGAACATATTAAGTTAGTGAAAGACTGACGAATCCCACCTGAAGAGATGAACAACGTAATTTTGCCTAATATGGTCAAAGTTGAGCCTGGCATGCAATCAAACTCTCATACACAAAGTTTTCTTATAGGAAACTTATTGTGTGTGTGTGTGTTTTTTCAAAGAAGCATTAACCTGCCAAAACATGACAGGTGGTGTGAAAGTTGACAGTAGTGCTATATTTGTAAACTGTACACCCTGCATACTCTATGTGCTGGTTTCTGTAACCTGTACAGACAAGTAGACATGCTCACATTCATAACTGAGAGCAGTTTTTATTATCTACCCATGTGTGTGGACTGCGGGGGGAAACTGAGCTTCCACAGGCAGACCCCAAACAGAAAGACATGTAGACTTACTGGGGGAGTGTCAGTCAATTTAAAGACAGAATTTCTACTTTATATTTTAAAATATGACCCAAATATTAAGCTGGAGCTTTGCTGGAACGTTTGTGTTTTCCCGGCTATCGGGAAAACACAAACGTTGTCCAAACGGCCTTGAGCAACTAAGACGATTACTTTTGCAAGATGTGAATTTTGCGAAGCATAAACGTTGGATCAGAACTGTTGTCATTGATGTTGCAACCACTTCCTGTGAAAACAGCCGTGGCTGACTGCACACCATTGTTACACAGAGGGTAGAAGAACAAAAATGCAGCTGTTGTTCACATTTTACCTCTGAAAGGTCTTTTTTTTTCTGCTGTTTGGGACATACTGAGTAGATCTGGATGCATTATAGCAATAAAGTAAAAATAATTTTTGCCTTTTACTAAAATCTAAACAAAACTTATTGATATTGATTTTTAAAAGCCCCTCATTTAACATACTGTTTTACTGAAATAGAAAAAAAAACAGAACATAATCTACACTGTGACACCCTCACTGAAGTGTTTTTCCTGTTTTCTTGGGCTGCAACACCTCCTGACTTGT
>JBAMIG010000007.1:18637131-18658367 GCA_037177335.1 Kiunga ballochi
AGAACATAATCTACACTGTGACACCCTCACTGAAGTGTTTTTCCTGTTTTCTTGGGCTGCAACACCTCCTGACTTGTTGTCTTTTTTGTTCTCAGAGCCAGGCAGTTTCAGATGGAGGTAAGCATGAATAGTCTGGACAGGGTTGGCTGCATCGATGCAATCTGAACATGCCTGTGCACGATGTCTAAATCTGTTTCTATCTGACTTTCAATTCGTGATAAATGAGTGTGTTTTGCCATCGTGTTGTAGAGCTGAACATGTCTGCACGGGGCTGCGGAGGCAGCAGCTCCAGCCTTCCAGGGACTCCTGGCGGAGACATCGGCCCTGCCAACAACGTGCTGAGCTGGGCAGTCTCATTTGAAAAGCTGCTAGAGGACCCCTCTGGGGTCAGTTATTTTACGGTGAGACACTGCAGTTTGTAAATTTCATCAAGCTTAGGAGCAAATTATATAATGTTTTCCTTTTCCCTTTAATGAAGCCTTTTCCCCATAATGTTTGTGTCTGCAGGCTTTCCTCAAGTCAGAAGTGAGCGCAGAGAACATTTTATTTTGGCAGGCATGTGAAACGTTCAGGAAGATCCCAGCCACCTCCCTGGAAAAGGTATGATGAATTTTCTCTCTCTTTACACACATAAGGAGTCCGTTTCTGACTCAGTGTGGTGTGTGACCCCCTCTCACTGTTATTATCTGAAACCAGTTTGTTGATAATGTTGTTGAACACTTCCCATTGGTTAGGCTTTTTAGTATCAATCAACAACTGATAAAGATGCTTTTAGCCACCGTGATGAAGGAGAAATACCCAAGTTAGTTATGTTTGATTAGGTCAGTACAGCACTGACAGTTTGTGGGAAACTATTTACCATTTTAGAAAGTTTTAATAAAAAAACACTTAATAATTAGTGCTGGATTGGGTGTTTATTGATAGCGTTACATCTTTAATGTGAGAGAATTCAGCTGTGTCAGTGAGTGGGTCTGTTTTCTCTCAGATTTCTGCTTATTAGCACTAATTTGCAAAGAAAGTTTCATATATTCCAATTAATCATGATTCACTCTATTTAAACCGTTATCAGCTAAAAGCGGCCGCTTGCTCCATCTACAACACCTATTTGTCTGATAGCGCTCCCTACTCTGTCAACATTGATGACACCGCTAAGACGGAGGAGAAGGACCTGGAGCATCCCACACCTGACATGTTTGGCAAAGCCCAGGCACAGGTCATCATGGACTCCAAACTTTCATTTTATGAGTAAATTAGTTGTTTTTTTAGCCTCATTTCCTGCTGGCTTTGTGTCAGATATTCAAGCTGATGAAGATGGACAGCTACAGGCGCTTTGTGCGCTCCCCTCTCTACCAGAAGTGCACCTTGGCAAGTGTAGAAGGTAAACTTCTACCTCAGCTCTCTATAGAGCCTGTCCGCATGGGCTCCTGGGAGGATATGATCAACAAAAGCCCCTTAAGCAGCAAAAAGGTAGATGGGTTGAAGGCCATTGGTAAAAAGCATGTGATTTCTGTTTAACCTCTGCTGTAAAAGTATAAATTTAATCCTCAGAACAAGAAAGCGGACTCAAACAGCATGTCTGGTGGTAAAAATAACTCTGATAAACTGCGGAAAAGGGGATCCTGGGGAGGTAATAACTTTCATTGCTGCATATTTTGTCCCTTAAAGATAATCAATGCACAGCTAATTTCTTATTTTTCCCTTTTGCTTTGTAACTGTACCTACAGATGCATCCAATACTCAAGGTTCTGGTTCCAGGAATGAATCCAACATGCCGACTAAATGCAACAGCACCGTGGAGCTTGGCTCCCTCTACAGGCAAATGGAGGTTAGTGCATCTAGGAGAGCACCTGAGACTAGAATGAGTTTATTGTTAGAAATGCATAAAAGAAGCTATTTGATTTGAAAAGGAGTGCATTTCACTCTTAAACTCTTTTCTTTGTTTTCTCTCTGTGGTGCAGAACGGCCGGTCGAGTACCCGCTCACTTGAGCAAGGTGGTGGAGGTGGAAACCGCATAGGTGTGGAGGGAGGCTACTGCTGCGTCTACCTACCAGATGGCAGCGCTTCGCTGGCCCCCACGCGCATCGGGCAGCCGATAAAAGACATGCTGGCTAGTTTGTGTGAGAAGAGAGGCTTCCCACTAAAAGATGTCATCATTTACCTTCATGGCAAGGACAAGGTGAACACTTGAGCTCAGTCTGAAGCACCAGCTGCAGCTTGAAATGAAGCAGCTCAAATCTTCTCATCTGCTCTTTTATGGTACATCGCAACTGTGTGAAAGACGATTATCTTCTTCCTGTTCTAACATCCTCTCGCTGTCTCATCTTACACTCATCATTTCCTAAATTTCTTTTTAAAGGATTGATGCCCGTGTCTATAAAAACTCATTTCTTCCTGTCTGTGTATTAATAAGAGGGCATTTTTACTCTGTGAGTGAAAGAGAAGCACTTTGTAAGGATCTAAATCTATGAAAAAAGAAGCCATGTAGTAAAAATAAAAGTGCATCATTTACCGTCTTTTCTGATTTACCATTATTTTCTCTACAGCAGCCTTTATCTCTGGACCAGGACTGCTCGGTGCTGAGAGATCACCAGGTCTCGCTTGAGCTCAGGGTAACATTTGCGTGAGTCTTTTTTTTTTTGTCTCTCCAGCAAATTACACAGTGTTAAAGGAAGTCCTAGTCTTATCGTGAGACATCGTCTAGCTTGTCCATTAAGTATGTTATCAGAAAAAACTAACTTGCACTAAAAAAAATGATTGTATGTGACTCTAGGCTTTACTTGGCATTGCTGCTCTGCTGCATTCAGGTCATTTTCATGCATGTTGATATTTAAGTGCATGTGTGTCACAGGCTGGAGAATACGTTCACTGGTAAAACTGTGGGGATTATGGTGAAATCCAGCAAGACGTTGCAGGACACCTTATTTGCAGTGATGCAGAAGCACCAACTCAAGCCCCAGGAGGCCCTGGTCACCATTGTGAGTGTGCTGCATGGGAAAGGGATCATAACATACTCTGTACAGTGAGTTACCTGGGAGGGGTGTTCCTAGTGGTTACAGTGATGGGCTCGGTTCTGGAGGACCTGGGTTCTGGGCTCCTGAGCGAGGCCCTTAATCCGCCAACTGCTCCTGAAGTGCTACATCATCTGATCTAGTGAATCTAGGTTCTCTGTCTGGATTAACAAAGTTAAAATAAATTATTAACTTACTGATAATTTCTCTGAGCTGTAATTGATCATCTCAGCTTGATTGTATTTATATTTTAAATGCAAAAAATCAAGGGCATCTGTACAGCTGCACCAAAATAATAACTAAACCTAAAATGTTTTTTTTTTCTTTATATATTTCTGTGACACTAACATGACTAATCAGCCATTTATTTTGGAGCAACTTTATTTAAAGCTGATATTTTGTTAAATTCTGATGTTTTTATGATGGTGCTCTCTGTCACACACTTCTGACTGGAAATGTACTCAATATGGACTTTATGAAGGCTTGCTGTTTAATATCCAGGACTTTAGGAAGGTAATGCCATCATGTTAATGTTGACTGGATTTATGTGTATTTGGTTTAATTTTTTGGTATTTCTACAATTCAGCTGATCGATTAGGCTTTGTACTAAAAAGCAAACTGTGTAACCGAGGTGGGAGAGTTTCTATTGGTTGTTAGTACAAACTACTGTCCTCTCAGCTGATGGTTTGAGTCTTCTTTCATTACTTCGTATTTGTATTCGAGTTGTTAAAACAATCCTTTAATTTGACTCAGACATTTTTATCTTTAGTAAAACTTCAGTTTTCTTTCCTCGATCTTAACAAGCTGCATGTAAAGAGAAGCTTCAAGCTGTAGTTTATGGTTACTAACAGGAAGTAGAGGTGGAAGCAGGGTTCCTATCATTTAGAAGCTTTAGAAAAATGAATGGGTCAGTATAATTATTAACAAGCCTAAGATTGCATTAAAAATCACGTCCATATTGGCTGAATGTTAACATATGATCAGACAGAATCCTCCTCTACAAGCCACACCAGCATGATTTTATTCTATAAAAATTGTACATATTTTTAGTCCTATAAATGAAATGTTGACATTCTTTATTTACCGCTATCTTCTGAGTGCTCGTGTGTAATCTGCCAGAGCCAGTTTGTCCTTACCTGCGTGTACATGTCCAGCTGCAGTCTTTTGCTTGTTTGTTTAGGTTGGGAGTGACGAGCCCGTGAACCTGAACACGTCTGTGTACAAACTGGCCAATAAGACTCTGCGGCTCGAGAAAACCAAAGGTGATACTTGACATTTTTAAAACTTTGCTTAATGTTGAAATGGTGATTGGAGCCAATGCAGGTGATAAATGGATAAATAATCTGGATTATAATGAATAAAAGCCTGTGTGTGGGATACACCGTGCAGTGCATTTCTCTTCTGCTACACTTGCCTCTTCATTTGTCCTTTTCTTCCTTTTAATGTTTTCTACAAAGTGTCCTGGATTTCATGGTTCTTGCTCCTTGTAGCTGGCAGGGCAGTCTTTTTACCATCCACATACTCTCCTGCTTTCTCCCCACTCCTTTTCTTTTGTGTGTGTTTCCTCTCACCATCTCTTCATTCTTTTCTGTGTGTTTTGAAATGTCCGAATCCATTTAGGTTGTTTAATGCTGCGTCAATTCCATTCACTAACCTCATTCTGCAACTGCTGCGAGACCAGAACAAACTTCTCTTTGGATCAGTGCTCTCGCTGCTTTTAGGAGGCATGTCCAGGTTTTACTCCATAAAAGATCCGTTTGGATATTTTAGATAATTTTGTGTGACTGGTGTCAGTTTTTAAACTTGTGCAGGTCCATTACCGTCCATTATACTTTTAAAGAATATTCTTTGTTTTGTCTTTATGTGATTACAGGTAAAGACCAGACCATCATTCCTCGAGGCACTGGTGCTACTCAGGTGAGCAGCACTGATGGAAATATCAGCAATATTGGGGATAGTTAAAAGAAAACCAGTTTGATTTATGGGAAAAAACCAGTGTGGTTAAGAGTTTTCCATACAAATCTGACATTTCTTTTAGAAAGTAAATGATTTTTTTTTTATTTTGGTCTTCAGGCTGTAATTATGATGCAGAAAATGAGTGAAAGGTGATCTGATATTCACACTGCTTCAGGCTCACACAGATTCTGGTGTCTGTCATGCTGTGTGACTGAAGGGCTCAGATTCATCCCACCTTTTTCTGTGCTGTTCCTTTTTATACATGATCTTTTTTCCTTCGTTTTTTAAAATTGTGTAAAGTAATAAAAAGGAACTTTTCACATTTTACTCTTTTTTTTTAGAGTTTGGTTGGACTTTTATTTTTTTTAAATCTAACATTTCAAATTAACACAAATCCCAAAATGACTGCATTTCTACAGATCTTTTAGGTTCTAGCACTATGTAGTGGTGATAGCTTATAAATATAATATTAAAGATGTCTACCTATAAAAAGATTTTTATGCTAGTGCCACATTTTTTTATTTTAACATGCAAACTTATCCTCCCTTAATTCATCTTTTGATGTTTTGGCTCATTGATGTGTATCTTCTGATAAAAAAAACTCAGTATGTTTTTAAAAAATGTACAATTTTATCTGAAGTTAAGAATGAAATCATGTAAGCTGCAGTATGAATAATATTATACGTACTTCTGGTTCCAGGTTGGATCCGCAATTCCAGGTGTGGAGATAAAATCATCATCATCGCAGACCGACGGAGCCAAGACTCAGCCCAGACCCAGTAAGAACCGCGAAATGGACGGTAGGGAACCATAGGTCCAGTGGATGGGTAACAAATGAACATACCAGTATATTAACTAGCAGAAATGGCTCTATGTCATTTATTTATGGTGTTTTTAAAAAGTGTGTTTAATAATCTATAACAGAATCAAAACAGAAGTAACAGAACCAGGTCCAGCACAGAAAGTCCTGTGCTGGGGCTCGTTTTGTTACATTTCTGGTTTCTGCATGAAAATCATTTCAAAGCTGCTTCAAAGCTTTCAGACACATCAGTCATTCACAAGCAGAAATGTAACACTTTAAAAAGCAATTATCAGGAACCATTAGGAGAATGAACATAATTAATTTCCTAAAATGCTGATTTTTCTTATCCCCCCCCCCACCTTCCCACCACCACCACCATCATCAGCAGCTATAATGGCATCCATTTTGCACTCTAAGCCCACTCCAGCCAGTAGAGAAACAGTCTTACTGTGACTCTGCTTATCTGCTTTATTGGAGGAAGGGGAGGAAAACGGTGGCTTCTTTGCTGACTCAAAGCATTTTTTCCTCTTCCAAATGGCTGCTGTGCTTAGATCCTCCTGCTGCTGCAACATCATGCCGTGAAGGGAAAATGGCACAGTGCAGCTTCGGGACACTGCTGGGCAGCAATGGCTCCAGAAACACACCTAATAGATGAAACTGTGCTATCTCAACAGTAGTCCCAACCTTTCGCTGCCAAATTGGATCAAATTAACGGAGCGTTCTGTTTTATTCAGAGATTTTTGGGAAACCTTTTACAGTTAACATGCTGTTTGGTCTGCGTTAGGGTTTCTGGAGATGCTGACAAGAGCTCAGTCCTGCAGGGTTGATGACCAGCGAGGACTTCTAACCAAAGAGCAGCTGGAGATCCCTTCATTCCTGCAGCTGCCCTCGGATCAGCCGCAGGACACAGACTCCAGAGTAGAACAGGAAGACAAAATACCGACTTCCAGTTCAGCCAAAGCAGCTGAGGAGCCGCATAACTCCAAAGACTGTAAAGAAACAACAGTTTAATGCAGTCATGCAGAAAAGACATGGAACTACTCACAACATTGTGAATGTGAACTCGTGTCAAATGCTGATAAAGAATTTAGACCAAATGCACTTTTTCTACCTGTTTATGAATAAGCTGTGAGACCGCAGTGTGCTACCGTCTCTGCTACTGATTATCGGCCTTTAACACACTGTAAGGAAACCAAAAACCCATGGCAAGCATTTATAGTGTAATGTTCAAACACTACAGATCCCTATGGGGAAATGTTTGCAACGGGTTGTTTGATGCAACATAAAATGTAAAGAGTTTTAGCTTTGACCCTGGAAGAAGATTCAATCAGCTTTTCCACAATTTTCAGTCATGTTTTAGGTGTACCCAGAGCAGGAAATGGAGACTGTCCAAAAGGATTTATGAAGTGTTTTAGCATGATTTGTTTTTGTTTTAATTTAAATGATGATATATTTTATGAAGTTTAGCTCGTGTTATGATATTTTTGTGCGCTCGCTTGCTATTTTAAATGTTTGTCTCTGGCAGTTTAATGTGCATGTACCATTGTTTTCTGTGATTATAAATCTGTGTTCAAGTCCTGTTTTCCTGTCACCTTAGACTGAATCTCAGGGTACAACTCCTAAATTATTTATGTGGCATTGCCACAGATATGTTGGTGTAAAATATTCCGCAGGGTGTTTCTGAAACATGAAATTATAAAATAAATTAAATGAGACCTTGTTTGCATTACCTGTTGGAGGGGAATGGGATTGAATTAGACATTTTTTCTGTTTTTTTTCCCTTATTTTTGGTATAATGGAGATCTATTTAGTATGTCTTGAGTTCTGCTTCTGCATTTTAGATGAGCTTTTTTTTAATTAAATGATGCCATGGTGTAACTGTTTCATTCATGGTTGTGCATATTAACTAAACCTATAATGTTTTATATAATGAGCTAATCAAATACACTTCTGGCTATTTTGGAGCAGCTCCATAAAACGCTCCAGGTTCACCCCAAGGTCATGCAGTGAAACACCCTGAGACTGGAAAGAACCCAAAAGTTACATCTCATAAGTCATAAGTTTCTGTCTGTCGCAGCGTTATCTAGTTAAAGTTTCACAATGCCTTCCTCTCTCTCTCATCAGAGCAGAAAATAACACACAATATATGAACTTGGTGCAAAATAAGTTTGATCTGTCTGAATAGATTGTCAGTATTTGTCTGTGCCTTATTCAGTTTATTGTGATGAAGGAAACTCCCTACAAAGTCCTTTTCATGCAATGATGTCAATAACGCAGCATGATGAGGATCATTGCAGTGTTCTGATTGGTCGGCCAGGATGTTTTGTTAGCCAGTAAATTTCGTGATATTTCTAAACCACTTGTTGCTGGAAGGTAATTTGTAGTTCCAGGAAGGAGAGGATGGAGTTAATAGAAAGTATAGGGGTTACAAAAACTATTAGATGAGTCATAAATGATCTCAGTCCGGTGATGTCAGCAGTATGTGTGTTTCTGAGAATGTGGTTTAAACGATTCGCTTACGTTTGCCTACAGGATCACTGTATGGTTGAGATAGTCCCTGCAGTAACTAAACATGGGATAATAAACAGAGCTGCATCAGTGTTTGATAACCTTTTTTGCCACAGCTACAGGATCTTACTGCCAGGCTGCAGGCATTAACATACAGAGCTGTTATTGTCACACCTGGTCTGTGTGTGAGTGTGTGTGTGTGCCCGCGTCTCCATCCATGCACGAGTGGTGCGTCGGCGGAGCTATGAATGGGCAGAGAGGGGTGTTCTCTCACAGGCACCATCACAGCAGTGAGATGAGGAGTGCCATTTACTCCACTGCACATCTGCTGTACTGAGAGCAGAAAAGGGAAGAAAAGGTGAGTTTACTTCAGGCTTCTTAATTCTATCATTTTTATGGGGTTTAATCCTTTTATTAGGTCTATGGGTATGTTTGCCTGCCTCTGTCACTCCCCTCAGTCATCCTCCCCTCCTGCCTGTCACGCCGTACATCCCTGTGCTCCATGAAACGTCTTCAGCTATTTTCTGATAAACCTCTTCTTATCTACATCTACATCATGAAAAAAATGTCCCATTTTTATTCAGATGGAACAAATGTGGTCTACCATCCATGTGTAACTCACTACTTATATACCTTATGGATTTGTGCAGCTTTGATTGGGGTTAATAACAAGAGATTAGGGATAAATGAGGGCTTCTCAGTCCTGCTGATCAAAGCTCTGAATGCTCCTTGCTGTGTCTTTAAGAGTCCTGCAGAGGAATACGTAAGTGCAGCAAACAAAATCAATCCATCTAATCACTGCCTGCATGTTAGTGAAAGATTCCTCTCAGCAAGATGAAGGGGAATCTGTAACTGTGCTAAAATATGAAAGTGATAGTGGCTTGACACTAATGATTCAGTTATCAGGTGGGACACATGGCTTTCCTGGGAATTGGACAGAGAGCAGCTGGACTGAGTGAATACACTAAATTTATCCAGCTGGGGGGAGTTGTGGTTGTGAGAGTTGCACCTGAATGTGGCAGAATAGACAACCCATCACCATCAATTCCAACACATAATGCCCTTGATACTCCGAATCCCCTCCCCTCCATCTTCTTATGTCCTCCCTATTCAGCTGCCACTGTAATAACCGCCCATGTGGTGACCTTGGAGCTCTACTCATCCTTGTTTGAATGTATGTGGCATAAGTACTACAAAATAAGAGTAATTGAGCTTTAATAGTAATCATGTTCCCTGCTGCTGGTGGGATGATGTGTCAGCGTGAGACTGAGGCGGTGATGTCATCACCTTGTGTGGATCTGAACCCCTAAATGAGTGGAGGTGATGTTCTTCAGTGAGGTCTTTCCTAAATGGAGTCATGATTACTGGTTGTGCCTGCAGCAGGAAGTCATTCAGCAGATGAGCAGGCCATTTCTAATGGCACGCAAAAAGAAAGCAGGAGTTTTCATTCAGCACACACACTCACAAGTCATACGGAAAGAGTTTGTGCTTCACTCTGTCTCTTAGCTGGGGAGTTAATTAGTGTTGACCCTACACTGCAAGATAGGCGAATCTCTTCAGAGTTGTAGACTCAAAACTCTGGGGCTGATATAGTTCTTATGTAAAGTGACTCTTAGTATCAGTATTTCATGAAAGACTCCAAAAACGGCTACTTTCCTCAGTTTTATCTTCCTGATGCTTTTTCTGTTAGAGTAATGCTGGGAGGCAAAGGATGGTTTTAGTCTGTGCTTTGAACAGCTGTCAGTATGTAGCTTTTAATAGGAAATGCAGCCATTGTTTGACATTTCTTTGCATGCATACCAAAGAGAAAGTTGATGATTTTTAAAACATTACTTGGCTGTTGGCTTTCGTGGACCTGTGACCAGTGAAGAATGGTCTCTGATTGCTATCTTTCTATCTTTGCAGTAAGGTGAACTTCCCTACAGTTAGTCTAACCTCTGTCTCTTTGCTTATGTACAATAGAGAGATTCCTCTTTAAGACAAAGACAAAGGGAGAACAAGCCAGCAAATCATTCTCATTTAGGTCATTTCCCTCAGTGAGCTGGTCTGGGAAAGCACTCAGTGAATAGCTGCCCTGCCATCAAAGCTGAGATTACCCTCCTCTGTACCCTTAAAGCACTGGGATGCACGTTGTAGAGTAAGTACACAGAGTTCAGCAGCTTGTTTGTTACCTCAGGGTGTGCTTACTGAGCTTTTGCATGAAAGAGACTAGAAACACTTCACTGGGTCAGTTGTGTTTGTCTATTCCATCCCCACCAGTTGAATGTTGCATATATTTCCAGTCCAAGCGGGACTTCCTGGCAGCATTTAATGTGCTGCTGCCCTGACCACTGACGTCAGTCGTCACAGTGGGACACGGAGCTCCTGTCGATCAGCTGCCATTCATTCTTTATGAGCCCTGGTTTGACTGCTTCCTGCAAAGCAGCAGGATGGTGTACATGTTCAGTTTCAGGCTTTTTTTTTTTATTTCTCTTTAATCTGAAAGATTAAACTCTGCACCCAAATATAAAAGCATTTCGAGTCTTGTTTATTTCTGTGGTTGACAAAATTGATGATAACATGTATTCCATGAAGTCTATTGATCATGATGACTTTGATGAACTGTACATCTGTGCCTTTGCATTGGGCTTGATTGTGTACGCAGAACTCCTGGTCTGTCACTAAGTGCATCCTTGTTGCAACTTTGATGCTCCAGATCTCTTTACATGGCAGAAGTCTCAGACCAGAGGTCATGACATGAGGTCATGCCCGGGGCTTCATCTCCCATACAGAAGCAAGGAGCTCAGATGTAAAACCTCTCAGCTGACATTAGCTGCAAGTTGCAGCATGATACCTGACATATGCCATTGGTTTCTGCTTTCACTTTCTGAACAGAAAAATCCCCGAAGCTCATCTTCAAACATAAATCCATGCTTAAAAATGTATGCGTGAGCCCGACAGAAGCAGGCGGTGACATGGAGCACCGAGACTGCTGAACTGTAAAAAATCTGTTTCCTAAACACTTACTCAAACCCAGAGGTGTTTTGTCCCTCGCCACCAGGACTCCTGATGCCAGCTGTGCCTCTAGCTGTTTCATCAGCCTTGTATTCTCAGTTGCCTTTAGCTTTTCTGAGCAAAATCTGGCATGCATTGGTGTGCATGAGTGCATATGAGCTTTATCCTCTTTAAGAGTACTTTCTTCTGTTTGTGTATAATTTAAAATCTCAATAAAAATAAATTTGTCTGCATTTTGGACTGTTGAGGACTGTTTCCATGCTTTTTAATACACTTACTGGTCCTATCTCATTTAGTCATTTTAAACTTTGACCAAGCTTGCAAGACTCACGTTGTTCGTACATTTGCATACAAAAATCCCTAGGCCTATTTGATGGTCAGATGTACAAAGAAGCAAAGTAATGGAAGCATTAACATTCCTAACAGTGCTGCTAGGTTGCTGCACATTGTGGTCGCTTTGCAGTAACTCATAAATTTTGTAATATAGTTGTGTTTTTTTAAGACATTATCTGTCAGTTTGGGTTTGTCTATAAAGACTTTTCCTGCTGGCAGAGGTTGCTACTCAGGAGTTGTACTTTTTTTTTTTGCTCTTTCAAGACTTATGGTGAGTCTCCATGGCAACAAGACTTGTTTACCACGAGGATCTATTGATAATACTCTCCAAATTCAAGATTAACAGAGAAATAACACCTCAAACCCCAATGAAGTTGGGAAAAAAAGATGATGCAGCACAGGAGTGAGGCAGAAAAAAAAAGGATGGACAGTTAAACTGTTTCTTCCAACTGTTTGATAGGTAATGTGAGATTGCTAGCTAACAAAATTGACCAGCTCCAGGTGCTAACCAGGTTTTAGAAAGAGTACAGAGAGTGCAGTTTTATGTGCTTTACCTAGACATGGCTGCATGAACACATTCCAGACTGTAATATGTCTGTACACGGCTTCAGACGGTCCCTGCAGACCGCAATAAACAACTTGAATGGAACTAAAGGGAGGTGGAGTCGCAGTGCTGGTTAACCAGCATTGATGTCATCCTGGACATGTGAAAGAGAAGATCTGCACAGAGACATGGAACTGCTAGCTTTGCCAGGCTTCAAAAGCTCATTTGTAGTAATCTCTGGAGATTTTAATAACATCTCCCTCTCTGCTGCTTTACCATCAACAGTTTGTCAGCTGCTCTACTAGAGAAAATACAATTTATGCTAATATTAAAAATGCATGCAGCTCCTCTGTCCTGCCACTTTTTGGAAGATCTGACCATCATCTAGTTCTTCTCACCTCCTCCTACAATCCCATTGTTCTGTAACAAACTTTCATTAGAAAGACTATTAAAACCTGCTCTGATGATGCTGAAGATGCTCTGAGAGGATGCTTCCAGTCTACAGACTGGAATGTCCTCTCTTAACCTCATGGTGAGGTTATCACTCATCAGTTAACACCTTAACTGAGTGTGTGACAGATCATTAAAATATCTGTGTGGACAGCATCATTCCAACAAGAACAGTGAGGTGCTTCCCCAGTAACAAACGCTGGATCGTTACCTGAAGACGCTGTTGTAAATTAGAATTTCCCATTGAAATTAATAAAGTAGTATTCATTTAATTTCTTAATCTAAAGCTATTTAAATCGCATCCATCTTTCCTTCTACAATTGAATTGCAACTCTAAAGCTTATTTTACACAAGTTTTTAAAACTACAAACGGCTATAAATCATCAGAATCAGTCTCTAATGCAATGATCCAGCTTTACTTTATGCAAGAATCCTCCTCAGAGGACCAGTCGCCTCTGATGTTTTTAATTCACTTATTTAAAGGTAACTACAAATGCATATAAGACAATGCTTGTTTTACCATCACAGCTGATTATGTCATTGTAATTGTGCACAAATAGCAAATGCTTTTAGAGTTATATCTCTTTAGAATAAAGGCATCATATTATGGAGCATTAAAAAAAACAGACTGCTGTACAACATGATTCAGCATCGGTACCTGCATGCAGTGCCTGAACTATCCTGATGGTGGGGCTTAGACACTGAAGTTTTACTGTCCTCAAACACGATGGCTGTGTCTCAATCAGCACACTGACACTACTTTGCGCAGTATGTAGTGCGTAATGTCAATGTGAATGCACCTAAACATATGGTGCAAAGTAGTGTTAGTGCGCTGATTGAGACATAGCCATGATGTTTGCAGAATATGGTGGAAGTCAAATAAGATGCGGCATCCTTAGGCATTGCTTCCAACTTTCATTCATCACTTTTGAGCTTCTGCTGAACTATTAAATCAAGTGCAACTTTCTGATGTATTAAAGCACCACTAGGCAGGAATTATGCTAATATGAATTTAGTTGTGGTATCATTACGTAAAGGAAGACAAACCTAGACTAAAAATGGGGATCATCCTTTCTGTGAGATACAAGAACCCATTTTATTGTTGTATTTTGTTAATTTGGCTATCATTTACGTTCTTGGAGTTATAAGACAATGAAGGAATTTGCTGTGAACTGCACAAACCTGAATGTGGTGACTAGCTAATTTTAAGATTAGGCTACACTTTTCCATCTGTCTTCACAAATCAAAATCAAGTCAATAATTCGTATTCCACTGTTTATAAGCTAACAATTAGCATCAAGGGTGAGCTAAATCCCCAAGGGCATATCCTCTAGTTAACAAATATGTTACAGGAACAGTGGGTCCTTTACTCAGAGGGTGAATATGTGACCACACTATTGTCTTTAGATAACACGTGTGTTAGGGGTATGTGTGTGCGGTGGTGATGGACGATGGGGTGTGTGTATATATGTAACATTTGTTTTTAATTATTTATGTTTTAATACACTGTAAAGCACTTTGTGTTACATTTTATGTATGAAAGGTGCTTTTAGGTGCTGAATCTAGTGAAAAGAGCTTATTTTTGCACACTGATCAGGTTTCTTTTGGAAATGATCTAACCATCCTAGACAGTAATCTTCATTAAAGGGACATTTTCAGACATTTCTAGATGGGAAATGAAGCACCAATGCACTACCAATGATCTAATTCTGAGAAGAAGAGCCTCCATTTTTATTCTTTTCCTCAACCTTTCAGTGCCAAAGTTTGCAGGACGAGGTGATCCATCCTGAAGTGACATCAGTACTGAATTTTTGCCAGGCAGAAATCTTCCAGTCAGCAATGGAGCAGAAGACAAATCAGGTGTGTGAACTTGTGATGCTTATAACCTTTGCAACATTCAGACCCAGCCTAACGTGACCCTGCCTCCCTGCAGTGTCCCACCACCACCTCCCCTCAGAAACACATGAAGAACAGATCAAAATCCACAGAAGAGATGCAGCAGTCAAGGAAGGTGAGGACTGGTTGGACAAGATTTATAAAGCCTTTTTTTCACCAATCATACCATCTGACTGTAGTGTCTCATTTGAAAGGCCTTTTCCTCACAAAAATCCCTGCCAGGCAGGCCAGATTTGGATAAAGTGAAGGTGAGCTTTAATTGTGTGTGTGTTTTGCTATTTTTCACTTTAAAAAGACTTTTAGTTTAATAACCTATCTTCAATATATTGCATGTTTATATATTCCCTGTCTGGCTCTTTGATTTAGCACTGGGAATGTCCTTAAACCCCATAAATGTAAAAAGAAACAACTTTACTTTTCTCTGCTGCAGGAGAGTCCCGATGTCTCTGACACACCTTCATCCTCCTCTGAAGAACTCAAGTGATACATAAAGTCTACAAAGACCTCTATTTACACTACCATTGTTAATTTAAAATGCCAAAAATGTACATACACCCACATTTAAACATGCTCAATATTGAAGATATTAATAAAAATGTAGAGACCAACACACGCAGGTCTTGAATTTATGAGGTGAACAAAATGATCAAACTTACACACTGAAACAATCCCATGCAAACAAAATAATTGTTTTGTTAGTGTTCTATGTGCCAATCAGAAATGTGTTGTAACAATAAAGTGATGATGCTGAGTAAGTTCATATTTATCCTGTTTTCATTCATGTATTAAAAGAAGCATGCTTCATGGAGGGGGAATAGTTCTGCTTGTTCACATGATGGAGACTTTAAGATACAGACGGTGGTCCGGGTGGAGGAACAAAGTGATGGCTTTAGTCTGAGCAGAGATGGGAATCAGGAAAGAGTCTTAACACTATTAAGATGCTATCTGACCAGCAATATAAAATCTGAAAACAACTTTGCTGTCATGGAGAAAAAACATTTATTATTTAAACATAAACAGCAGAGCATCACAAAAAGCTCCTTAATTTAAAAGAACCAAAATATTATGGATTTGAAATATTATTCTATTCCTTATTAATTATTGTATTATTGTAGTAATAGTGTTTTAAAACTATTTATTGAGCTATAATGTTTAAACATATAAGTAAATTATATCTATTGCATGCAATTGTTTTACAAAAGCTAAATAATTAGATCAGTGAATTTTTATACTTACATGAAAAAGAAGATACAATATTTCATAAAATCAAATTTGGACATCAAGAGCAAAGGTAAAAATATGTTTAGGACATTTGTTTATTTATTTATTAATACAAACATTACATATAAAATGTAAAACATAAGGTAAAACATGCATGCATATATATGCATACATACACACATACATACTAAATGTAATTTAACCCAACAAAACAATACTGTAATAACAAACAGGTGTGGCCACAACCCGCTGTTCACAATAACAGTGATCCAATTAATACTGATTACATAAAAGTATTGATTCAAATAAACCTGGCAGAAACAAAACACCTTTTTTTTATTTAGGATCACAACCCAGACACAGTTTGCACTGTGGCCTCACAGCAAGAAGGTTGACGTTCGGGCCTCGGTGTGATCGAAGCTCCAACCGGGAACCTTTCTGTGTGGAGTTTTTATGTTCTCCCCGTGTTAGCGTGGGTTCTCTCCGGGTTCTCCGGCTTCCTCCCACAGTCCAAAGACATGAACCATGGGGATAGGCTGATTGGAGACTCTAAATTGCCCATAGGAGTGAGTGTGAGTGTGTATGGTTGTTTGTCTCTGTGTGTTTGCCCTGTGATGGACTGGTGACCTGTCCAGGGTGTACCCTGCCTCTCGCCCGATGACAGCTGGGATTGGCTCAAGCCCCCCGTTTGGGAACAAGCGGTAGAAAATAGATGGATGATACCCAGACACATATGAAGGTAGTTCCGTCGCAAATTTAGTCAAAATCCTCAGTAATATTCTCCTGATTCTGTTGGCTTCCTGAGGCTTATGGGGATCCAGATATGACTAAAATCTGGGACCGAACTCCATTCTCAGCCACAAATGCAGTACCATCACAGAATACCTCCAGATGTTGGGAGTCCAGACTTTAACACAATTGAACACTTGTGAGATCAGTTTGGGCGTGCTGTACCTGCCACAAACCAACACAACCATGCTGGTTGACCTACAAAAACTCCTAGAGGAGCGGGAGCGAATCCCACTGCAAAATGTGGCTGGTCTGGTGCACGGCATGAAGTTGTAGACGGCAAGCTGATTGGTTGTAACTGGATTTTCCAAACCCTACAAAAATCCCTGTCTAATTAAGTAATTATTCATTAATCAGGAACTAAATATAACTAATGAAATGGCTACTATAAAAGTGCAAACCTAAACAGCTCTTCCATATCCTTCTATTTTACTGACACAGATGCATATAATGCAATTAGCACACCTTACTCACATATAGATGAGATTAATCAAACCATAATATCATGTTAAATTCAAGACAGAAACAGTATTATTATAATCTCTATTTGAGTCCCCCTGCTTCTGCTTCTGGGAGTTTCTCCAAAATATGATTAATATTTTCATAGAAGCTCAGCTGGCGCACTCAGCCTCTACCAGGCGGCTGTCGGCGACAACAGAAACCGCTCGGCACAAATATTCATCTGGTTTTCTTATCAAAACTAATCTCAAAATTAGAGTGAAAGTTCGGTTTTCTGCATAGACTAACTTTCCTGTTTCTTATTTTCTTGGTTAAATCATTATGTATTTGGCTTTTAAAATGGGTCTGAAACGTTATGACACTTTCCACAGACCATCCCACAACAATATGAGGAGAATATGTGTGTGTGTGGTGTGTCCACATCAGCTTTCAGTCTCTGTCTAAACAAAAATCGTAATGAGCCCTCACAGAAAGCATCATATGTCATCCATAAATGTAAAATGGACATGGATCACCACAGCTATGCAGCAGCAGAAAGAGGTGGCTGGTTCGTCTCTGTGGATCACTGACTCACAGGTGTGTTGAGTGGCCAAATAAAGACTTCTGCTTATCCCCCATCAGATAGGTCACAGAAACCTCACTCTGGCTCCCACATCTGACAGAGGATTTATTACATAATAGACAGCTTTTTATTTCCAACCAAAGTGCTCTGGTGCTGCGCGACAGATCTGGCAATCCCCACACGAGGGCCTCATACACGATTACATGCGTGTGTCCAAACATCTGTGCTTGTATGTTCCTCTGCTTACAGCTGCATCGAATCTATAGGATTTCTCCTTCATCATCAACATCGATGGCAGCAGCCTCAGCTTCAATCCAGCAGCCTACACAACAACAAGACCTGTCATACGGCCCCAGTTCCCAGCTCTCATAATGGTTTGGAAATGTAACAGCTCAGTCAAGGGAGTTATTAAAGTCTGCTGGGGTGAGGTCAGCAGGTTTAGCAGATCTGGATCAGAGCGCTGCTGATACGACAGAATAGTAGCTGGACTAATTATTAACAATTAAAATAATACTCTGGGTAACACTGATCTCTCACATGCTCTCTCACATTCAACGTGGGTAGTGGAGTGTGTAGCGTATACCTGTGTAAATGTGTGGTAAGAGGCTCTCAGGGTTTTTCTGGATTACTAATTTCCAATCACAGCATCCTCAATCTTAAGTGATGTCACAGCACACAAGTACCAATCGGAGTAATCTACTCAATATGTATGTGCCTGAAACACTTCTATGGACTTATCTCTGAGAGGAAATTGTTACTGGTTTAAGTAGTTGCTGCTTTTTAAGGCACAATGAAAACATCTGTGTGAGAATTTGAGGGGACCAGGGGAAAAATGTCCAGGTAATCTGCAACATCCCTCAATATTTGCCACTAGGTGTCAGATTTCTCCTGCTATTACATCTGAAACCGGCACCAATGAGGATGATTAATGACAACAAACAGCACGTCTTCACGTCTACACGTCTTTGGATCCTTATCTGGTCCAAACCAGGTGAAAAAAACATCTGGCTGCTGGTTGAGCCAATGTTATTCATTACCTAATACACAATATGCTCTTTCACCTAACACATCAATTCAATGCTTTGTGTTATTGATTAACAGTGCTTTCTCTGGTGATGTGATGGGACAAGTTAATCACCAAGGAATCTAGATGTTCCTCTTCACAGCTTCAGACCTGATAGCCTATTTAAAGATGGTTTACTCCTCAGTTTGATGCTTTGCGATAAGAGGGGTCACACCAAGGCTGTTTGAAGTAAGGTAGGAGACAATACTTTATGTCAGAAACTAAAGCTGTTGAGTTTTTTTTTGTGAGTAACATCTTGTAAGAATAAAGTTTGTATACTGGAGAGGGGAAAAATCAACAGATTAGATTACCAAAAGTGGGGAAACATCTCTCAGCACGTTTGGAACAAGACATGCTTCACACAAACATGTTAAGAGTTTATTAAGCTGTGATTTAAACGGAAGTTGTGTTAAACACTCTCTCGCATGGAGACTTGTAGATATGCTAGCAGAACCTGTGCATGAATCAGAACCTGCAAGAGGACGCCATACACAATGCTAATGATGCAGTGAGTGTAATTACTATCATTTCAGCTGCTGTAATTACTTCCCTCCTCTTTGCTTTTAAGGGACATGTTAGTATTCCCTCTCCTATTAAAGTCTCAAAGAATATGGCAAAGTGGCTGACATGAAAAGGGCAAGAAAAAAAAAAGTGAAATGTGAAATGCTTTTGAAGGGAATTGCAGCTTTTAGATGGTGGAGCGTCCCTTTAAGAGCTGACTTGCAGCTGTAAGAAAAAAGGGGAGAAGTCATATTGATACCCATGTTTTCGGTTCTGAAATTCCATTTATTTGTTGAAAGGTAAGGCGATGCTGCTTCGTGCACAATCTGACCTTAAACCATAGAAAGCTGCCACTTACAGACTATGCTGGCTGCTTTTGTTCTCTTAATTGCTTGTCTGTTGCTTAAAGTAGCTCAGTAATAGACAGGCTCATAAACAGACACATTGGTCTTTTTTACTGCTGCAGGTGGCAGATAAACATATCACTCTCATCTGTCTCCTCTATGCTGGTTTCATCTTGTGATTTTAATTACTTCCATGTCTCTCCACAGCTCTCAAAGCCCCAAATGTCCTCTCACTTTCTACCTACAGTGTCCTGTGGACAGACAGCAGGACTCAGCTACAGTGGTAACTTCAACTCATCGGTTTTGGTCTTTGAAATGTTTCAAAGTTGCCCTTTGTCCAAATCAGTGTTCTTTGTTATCAGGGGAAAGGATGCCCGCTGTTCGGCTCTCATCGCAGCCCAAACTCCTGCTGGAGGAGGACAGGGAGTCCGGTATCGGCTCCACCCTCGACCTCATGAGCAGCTTAGAAAGCCACAGCCAACATACCAATCGCCACCTTGGCGCCTCTTCAGTACAAGAGTCAGACAGACTCCCTAGAGAGAAAGGTACACAACAGGAATCGGGAGGAGGACTTTCATCTTTAGGTGTGACAGTCATTGATTTCTTTGGAAAGGATATTACTGTAGCAGAAGCTGAAAGACACAAAAGAGATTTCCTTGCATTTGTGCAAAATAAGTCAGGTGGCTCTGTTCTCTAAACGTGAAAACCAACTGAGATGATGTTTCTCAGACCAGTAAAAAATAAGAAATGAAGCTGCTTTGCAAACATCCCCTTTTTCCTGTCAGTCTAACCCTCTCTGATTGCTGTTTTGAGCAGATGGCTCACCTCAGACATCAAGAGCAAGTCCACACAAATGGCTTCTTATCAGTATATCCAAGATCCCGCTCCTCTTCATGCTTCTCTTCCTCTTCATTTGCTCCTTGGACGTCCTAAGCTCTGCCTTCCAGTTGGCGGGGGGTAAGTATAACCACTGCTGTCCCATTAGCAGGTTGGTCAGGACACAGTGTGCACTGGGCTCTGCTGTATAATTTACCGGTGACCTTTTGCATCTGGGAAAACAAGCAGTTACTGGTCTTGTTCAATATTGCTCTTGGCAACGTTGTCATCTCTAGGGCTGTTTTTTGTTTGTTTTGTTTAATTGTGTGAATGTGTATGCTTGTGCATTTGCATATTTAACCAGGTAAAGTGGCAGGGGACATTTTCCAGGACAATGCAGTGCTGTCTAACCCTATGGCGGGGCTGGTGGTGGGGATCTTGGTTACTGTGCTGGTCCAGAGCTCATCAACCTCCACCTCCATTGCAGTGAGCCTGGTAGCCTCCGGATGTGAGTAGGTTCATATAAGGTGCTTGCATACGAGCTCTTCTGAGTTTTAAATTACATATTTTTAATTGTTTTTAAATAAATTTGAGTCTAAATGAATAAATCTGGAGAGGACAGAAGATGCTGCCAGACTTGAATTGCTTTGTGCTCTCTGCATTGTACTCCTATGTCTCCGCAGGGTATTTAGTCATTTATTATTTGCATGCATAGATGTTGCATAAACACAGAAAACATGGAGAAAGTGATAAATACAGAGGAAAAAAGCTCCCATGATGCATTTTCCACAGCAAGAACAAATAAATTTGCATTTAGAATCTGTAGAATTTGGCTTTAAAGAGTGTTTGTGGAAGACATCATGCAAATTTACTGCTTTGCATCAAATGATTGAGCAAACGTTATTTATGATAAATACATGAATGTTACTAATGACTGCGCATGAGGGTAGAAAAAGATTCCACTGTGTTTAATTAAAACTGGTAATAAT
>JBAMIG010000007.1:18695451-18719624 GCA_037177335.1 Kiunga ballochi
TTGTATTTGTAACATTTGTTTTTTAATTATTTATGTTTCAACTGTAAAGCACTTTGTGTTACATTTTATGTATGAAAAGTGCTTTATAAATAAAGTTTGATTTGATTTGATTTGAGTCATGACTATAATGGTTCATTTGGCTGATGTGTAATATTTTATCATAAATTCTCAGTTTAACTAATACAAGTAGTTTAAAAGCAGCATGTAGTGATGCTTTCTGCGAAATATGAAGTTCAGCCGATCACCGTCTTGTTGTCAGGTATCAGCTATCAGGTCATTTCTTTATAATGCAAATAAAACCAAGACAAGTGATCTTTTTCCAGGACACACTCACGGTGCACTTATACAGCAGTCCCCTCTGAACTGCATCAGCTGCCTGCACCAGACATTGGATTTTAGCCCAGACACCGCGTCGTATTAGCATGGCCATGTGGGAGTGCTGTCAGGCTGAGGACAAGGTCTGTGTCCTGCTCTGTTCAGCCAGCTGCTCAGCTTGGTGCTGCCAGAAGGCATGGCAGGAGTTTGTGCACATATCTAAAGAGAGAGTGGAAAAAAGACAGAATCCCTGCACAGTTTCTCAATGTTCCTCTTTCCTGACCTGAGTGGATGAAGCATTTTTCAAACTTTTTTTTTTCTTGAGACACACCAATAGTCAGTAACCATGATGTCTTCATTTCTTCAGGGATCTTTCGGGTGCAACAGCTCTCAAACCTGCTGGTATCCGCCTGCCGTATCGGATACTCCACAAGGCAACCAGACATGGAAAGGTTCCTACTTTAACTCAGCAGCATCTGGCATCAGCTTCCTGTGTGGTCACCATATAAATAAAGGTCTCTAGATCAACAACTACTTGAGAGTCCGTTTGCACACCATGTTTCGCTCAAAGATGCAGGAAATGCCATCTTGGATGAGGACTTATACAACTCAGGGCTTAGTTCTCTAAAAGTTTTCCCCCCTAAAAACTCAACTTTTCCTTTCAGATACCTGACTGACAGGTTTCTCTCGGTTCCAGTACACCATTATATGGTAATCTGCAGACAATTCCAGGCCTTCCTTCAGGCAGTGATGAAGTCTCCTGGCAGATCCAGACATCAGCAATATGCCAGCTTCAAATGCATAGTTCAAGATCCTTATTCTGGTCATTGCAGTTAATGGCCCATGTCACTTAAATCAGCATTTAGCAAGACTGAGTGTCCAATCTGTGAACAAATGAAATGTCAAAGACAACAAAAAGATGTTTTCACAGAACATTCTTCCCCAATTTAGTTGAATAATCCTCAAATTATTAAAGGACCACCTTCAGACTTCATAAACCTCAAAAGAAAGAGCACATTTTCATATCTTTATGCTCTTATGCAACAATATTCCCGTAGACAGTCAGTTATTACTGAAGCATGCAGTTGTCTCTGAAATCTCACTGTTGACTGAAAACAGGTGTTTCAACACACTGGCAGCTGAATAAGCTTGGAATAATAGTGTGTGAGAAAGCAGAGATTTGGTGGGGTGTGGATAAACTGGGCTCATAGACATATATGCAACTGGTTTGCCCAACACAAGCCTGTTAGGGATGAGTTAGATGATAACATGCAGATTCATTGGAGTCTTGTTGAGTTTATTCTTGCAGGAATGTTTTGTTCCTAAGGCCCCTCATATGAGTGTTTTTATCCAGTTTCAGGAATTCTGATCAGATGCAGTTTTGGTGTAAGTAATCAGATTTCCTTTTGTTTTGCAACTCATCCCAGTAGCCGTTCAGCTCTACACTGGTTCAGTACTGGTTCTAGGCTTAGAAGTTTGGTCAATCAAACAGGAGGGTGTTTGACTCCCCCCATAGGTCTGACTCTTTAACACATCTGCATTACACTTAAACCAGTTTGTACTGGTTTTTTTTACTCGATCTTATTGACCAAATAGATCACATGCTACAGCATCAGAATCGATAGAGACTTTATTTGCTTGTATTTTTGTTTTGAAAATCTGTAAAATGATGCTCAGATGCAAAAAAAAGTTGCAGGCCATCTTAACTTATTGACAGACAACATTTCACCCCAGTCATGTGTTTTCTACCAGCATTCTTACACAGCTTGTTGTCATTTTTGGACAAAAACCTCTCCATATTACATAATTCACAGCCCATAAGCCTCTCGCCACCTGTTTCCCTGAATAATTTTATTCCTCTGTATACATACTGAACAAAACTGTGGGCAGTGGTCTGGACTTTTGTGATTTTATTTATTAGGTGGTCCACATATTAGCTTTTTTTTTTTGCTGTCAACATCTGCAGTGTGGATGAGCTCCTGCTGTAAAGGTATCTTGATTTGTAGATTTCTTATTGATTCCTGATTCTCAAGATGAAATGCCACACATTTCACAGCGCTGTCATTGTTAGGAATCGTAGTCTCAGCCATCCTACTGCATAATTCATAAGCAGAGCACAGGGATGTGATGCGATAATAAGCCAGTGTGACACAAATCCTCACCCCTACTATTGAACTGGATATGTGACAGAAAATCAACCCAGGGGAGCTGAAGAATATACATGGTCACCCTGAATGTAAACAGATGCATCCTCCTCAACTTTGACCATTTTTTTCTATACAAGAAAAAAAAAGGTTGGTTCTTGTTTTTATTCTTATTATATTTTACATCTGACACTGTCAGCGTGATTAAATACCCTTCATACGGGGCCAGAGAATAGCAGTGCCAATCTGTTAGGTGATTGCTTTTTGGTCCAAATAAAAAAACTATTTTAAACTTTTGCAGCAGATTTTCAATCCCAAATAAGTGATTGTTCAGTGATATTAGCTGCTGTAAAGTTAACAAAAAGAAGAGAAGAAGTAGCTGGGGAAATAGATGTTGGTCCAGTGGGGGCATGATAATTAAAGGTCAAATTTCTTAAATCATGTTTGATAAACATCAGCACCACCCCAAACCTTCATGTGCTTTTCATTTCATAAACTCAACTGAATCTTCCTAATGAGGTCAAATTAGAGAAAGGTCACATTTTAAAATTTTAAGTGAAAAAGACACCACAGCAACAGAGATAACATCCTTTGGGGATGATTTGAAGCTTAAAATGTCTGTGGTTGAATGAATGCTTGTGCTAATCATCAAGGAACAGAGCGCTTTTACATTAAAGTTTAGCACATCAAAGGGTAATATGAATACAATGAGCTTTTATGGTGTCTTAAATTAAACTGTGAAAGAAAGTAACCATTATGAAGGTAGTAAAGAAAAACCTTCTAAGTTTATTCCCTGGGAAATATGTGTTATTTGACACGAGTGTGCAAGTAATTAAATTCAGGGTTGATATTTATAAGGGAAATAATTTGACTAATGGTTTATGCTGATTATTTTTTAAATGGGCTATCACTTTAGTGCCAGTGCAACAATAAAATGTGCATAATATTAAAAGCTGAGCTATTTAAAAGTACTTTACCACATTTTTTTAATTAATTGAATTCTTTCATTCAAAAATAAGAAAGCTTCACATTATCAAATTCCTCAAGAAGATCCTTTTCTTTTTAGCCGCACAACATTCAATTTAAACAAGTGTAAAGATTTCAGTGTAAAGTCAGTTCAAATTAGCCAAGACACAAAATACTTATCAGCCACTGCCATCAGTAGATATAATCCAATGAGTCAGAAAGCAGAATGTCCACATCTGAGCATCACTAATGTAAATGTCATATGGTTGCAGAGTTATAAGGGAATTGCTGCTCTTGCTGTCAGCCATCGTCTCATTTATCATTTTTTATTAACATGCCTCCCCTTCTCTTACTCCTGTTCATGCGTGTCAGTGTTTTGGTACGTCAGGATCTCTCTCTCTCTTCACCGTCCTCTCCCTCTCTGCTTTGTGGTAAACTTTAATCCACTTTCCTGCTATTCAGAGCACGCAGGCTGTCCCCTTCCTTCCCCATCATTTCCCCCTTCACATTGCATGGTAGTTGCAGAGATACTGCCCACTCACTTAGCTGGAAGCCAGTACAGCACCTACATTCACCTCACAACAACACAACAAGGTTATTGTCCCCCGGTGTTTTTCTCCATGCACTAAGGCTACTCTCATGAAATCCTATCTGCATAAGTGTCAGCCTTTTTGAATATTTTCCTTTCACTGAATTGTAGCTTTTATGAACTGCCAACATTTTCAAAGCTGTCATGTCCTCTTTAAAAATCTGTCTGTTTAGTGACACTGGAGCAAGTCTCCTGAGGTTTTGCATGTGGAAATAAATACACAAAAGGATCCCCCTTGTGGCAACTTGACAGCTTACTGTGATCTGACCTCAACTCACTTATTTCTCATGTATGCGTTCCACATGTCTCACATTAATGATATACAGCTTTGTCACAGCCCTGGGGCTACTACTAGAAAGAGTTTGTCTTCATCAAATTCAAATTCTTCTGTTTCCTTTGGGAGCCAGTGAAAACACGAACTCCCATGTGAAATCGGTCAGCTTTGTATAAGCTTATGTGCAACCTCGTGCACAAAGCACATGCAAATGTCAATACAAGAACACGCAGTGTATGACTCCTACACATTTGTGAGTCATGGGACTGAACCTAATGTCTATCCTCACACACACACAAGAAGAGGGGCAAATAATCATCAAAGAGCATGTCATCTTATGTAAGCCTGTGTGACGTGGACCATATGAGCATGTACACATCTTCCACCTCTACATGCTAACAGATTAACAATCCTAAGCTTCTCCATGTAAACTGTTCTGTCAGCAGTAACTGGGCATTAATGTCTGTGAGAGTGTGTAAAATTTGTACAAGGCTTAGGGAGAATCCCCAAGTTATTATTTTACCAATACTTATAAACTCCCCAGGAGTCAAATTAGTCAATAGTGACTTATAACAATTAGGTTTTTGTTTTGTTCACGTGCAGGATACCAGTCTATGGGAAATGATTTATCTGGAAAAGCTCTCGTTGTCCTAATAAAAACCAGCGTTGAGCATCTTAAACAACTTCGTGTACAAACCATCTGATTTAATAAAAATAATAAACAAAAACAAGAATATAAGAATCTCTGTGGATGTGACATAAAATGGGAGAATATATGAATATGACGGAAGCACAGCAATCACGGACAATGCATGCCAGCAGCATCTCTGATCACCACCAAAATGTTCACAATAGTACACCATGGATGCCAACACTGGAGGCAAGGTGAAGCGTCTTGCCCAGTAACACAACAACAGACTTTTACCAACCACTGACATTCATGAGCACCAACACACAGACTGTCACTGCAGGTAAACTCATAAAAATCAGTAAAAGCTAGAAAGAAAAATAAAATATTTGTATGCTTTTATATGGTGTTTCTTTGTGTAAACTGGAGCAGCCTGGGTGCAAACTACAATACAGCCAACCTGCATGATAATATTAATTTGTATTTGTTGCAAAGTGAAGAAAATGTTTTGCAGAGCTAAATAAAGAACATTTAAAGGTGGAGCTTCATGATAAGGTGGAAACATCTAAATCACTGTATATGTATTGCTTCTTTATTTCAAAGCTCCTGGTGTTGCCTAAACTTTCTTCCCCACCCCAATCAGACAAAATCTCTCTAATAAAAAAAAATCTAGTTTCAAACCCTGAACTTCAACATAATAATAAAAAAGGAAATTATGCAACAAAATTCACAAAGTTAAACTGAGTACTTGGATATATGACACTGATAAGCCATGACCATCTGCTTACTCTTTAGGAAAGTCTGAAACTAGAATTGTGCTGTTTATTCTGTGGGTCCTGTGGTTCCTATTTGCACAGTTTAGGCTCTTCATCACTTGGCTTTATTCATCTACAGCTGTTGTGAGGCCTTCTGCTGTCCTGTTAAGAAGGTTGAAGGTCTGAGAAACCATTCAATCTAGTGTGAATGATAAAATAGCGTCCGTATAAATGTCAGGATGAATGAACTTCCTGCTGAACACCGTATTTAAAAAGATGAGCAGAGTTAATTACTTAGAATCACAGTGAAAAAAGTCGTCTGACTAGAACGTGATTAACAGCCTACCATGTGCACTGAAACTAACATGATCCTGAGGCCCTGCTGTGTAGATAGGAGATCAACAGGAGCAGAAAAACTGATTCTGGTAGGGCAGGTGCTGGCATTGCAGAGACTAAGGCTGCATCTCACAGGGTCACATTTCAAGGCTGGATTTACAGAAATTCACATTTCTAGATCGGCAACAGAACAAACAAGACATCCAGTGGCTCTGCTTGAGCAAATTAACACAAACAAACAATCATTGAATAAAAAAATAAAATGTATTTGATCTGCAATCTCTTGTTCTTGAGTTATCCTAGGGGCTGTCTACAGATTACAGGTGCCAAACATTCGCTGTTACTCGTCTTCTTTCTGAGAGCTAAAGATTGTGTCTCGCTGGAATTTCACAACCATCGGGGACTTTTCTTTATCTCTGTGTCAAATATGTTTACATCATATTTGTGTTGCAGTTTCTCTCCCCACACTGGCTTATTTTTGCTATCCAGAGAAAGCGTTGGTGACTCACCCTCCTCGTACAGCTTTGGATGGTCTTGGCAGTTGTGGGGGATGCAAAGCCATTAAAATCTATCCAGGTGAGATGTTTCGTCTACCTCACTTTTGCCACAGTTTTGCTCAGGAGTTCTTTCATCATACACAACAACAATAAAAATGTATTATTCAAAGTTTTCATTTGAAAAGGCCAATCAGAAAGCTTTTAATATCAAGCCACAAAAGTTCAAAGTATCAATAATTAATTATGGCTTATTTTCTTAGACTATTTATAAAGTGTTTTTCATACAAATATGATAACAACAACACATAACAACAACACAGTTTTATCAGGTGGATCCTCCTGTTCAAAAACCCACAAATATAAAACATAAAACTCACATTTACAGATAATAAGACAACAGCAGATGTATACATAAAATCATGTCTCAACTCATTTGCAGCTCAAGCATTTGTTATGTTTATTATCTTTATTTTATTAGTATTTACTGGTGTGAAGTTAAGAGAGAACATATGAGTTACAGGTAATATTTTGTTAGAATAGGGATGGAGGAAAGAATGAGGGTATAACTTGTGTTGGGTATGTCTGTCTTTCTACGTGCAAAAGAGATTGTAGTGTTTAATAATAACCATCCATCAATTTTCTTAACTGCTTATCCAATTCAGGTTGCAGGTAGCTGTAATCTATCCCAGCAGTCATTGGGGGAGAGGTGGGGTACACCCTGGACAGGTTACCAGTCCATCACAGGGCCAACACAGAGACACACAACTCCTCACAATCACATTCATTCCTATGGAGAATTGAAGTTGATCAATCAACATAATGTGCATGTCTTTGGATGAGGGGAAGAAGCCGGATTACCTAAAGAGGTAATGTTCACGTTGTGATTATTTTTTCTCTATAACATTGTTTCATGTACTGGAAGTAAAGAGTTGTGATTGAGGCATTTTAAAGTTTATCACGTGTCTTATTTTGCACTATTTAAATAAAAAAATAAGTATCTATATAAGTAAAAAAAAAGAAAAACGAATATGATATTTTTTATGACAGCAGGACCTGCTTGAAAGGGCACAACAAATATTTATTCCTTAAAGGTGATATATATGGTCCTTAAATACATGTTTTTCTGCACTTCTAAGTGTTTAGGAATGCAGAAAATGTACATTTATTCCCTCCTGATGCTGCACATACATTTTAATACTCTTCATATTTTTCAGTTTGTTTCGAATGAAATTGAATTGAATTTATTTTATTGTCACATGCAAAGTTATACAGTGTACAGCCCGCAGTGAAATTTGTTTCAAGCCAAGATTACACATGACATACAAACAACACATGACAAAAACAGGCTTAGGAGCAGCCATGGTTCGGCGCGCCTTTCAAGGTTGGGGAGAAAAAAAACCACATGAGATTATCTGAGGAGAGAAAAAAAGCTAAGCATCCTATTCAGCATAACTCATATGCAGACTAGTATACTTGAAAAAAAAAAACGACTTCACGCGACAAGGGGTAGGGGGTGTGCAGGTCCCCCAGCACAGCTGCCGGCAGCGACTCAGCGCGCTCATGCAGCCAAACTGACGCCCACACTGTGGTGGTGTGGAGCAGTAGCATTTTCTCTATTACGTTTTTTAAATCTATTACATCACAGTATTTGATGTGGGTCTGTAAAGTCATGGACTTCCAAGTAACCAAATTTATGAATCTGATACGTTGACATTTTAAGTAAACTTACCAACAAAATGTTTCTCTGCCGGGAGATTAGCATATCGCTGGTATCAAGCTACAAACATGGCGGAACAGGGTAGAGTTGAACTTCCTGTGACCTAGAAGGGGCGGGGCTTTATTCACACAAAAATGAGTTTTTGATGTGAGGTCACTGTGCTAACCTATTGTGCCCCCGTGCAGCCCTCCGATGACATCATCCATCCATTATCTATAACACATATTACAAAAAAGGGTTATGGGTGGCTGTAGCCTATCCCAGCAACCACTGAGTGAGAAGCGGAGCACATCCTGAATGTGTTGCTCGTCCATCACAGATCAACACAGAGAGACAAACATCCAGAATAATATTCACTGATTATTCACTAATATTCAGAACAATTGCAAATGACTGATTAACATGCCTGTTTTTTTAACAGTGGGAAGAAGCCAGGGCACAGAGAAAGATCCCACATAACAGGAGGAGAATATATGAACCCCACACAGAAAGAAAGATGCCTGAGCTGGGGCTCAATCCAGTTACCCCCCCCCCCCTGCTGTGAGGCTGTGGTGTTAACCACCACACCACAGTGTAATCCTCTCTGACAATATCAGGGCCTGTGTTGGGTTACTTTAATTATCAAGCTTACCACACAATAAATACTACACACACATGGTGAACTAAGACTGCTTCTTTTCTTTTTTACCCACTTTCATTCGAGCAGCATTTCCAGCAGAACTCAGGATGAAAAAGCAAAATAAAGTTCCCAGTTTTCCACCGTCTCTTCCCCCGCACCCAACATTCCTTTTAAATCTGAAAGACTGATGTTGTGTCAAAGATAAATAAATCTTTAAAATACTTTTCCCAGGTAACGCCATGAATGCCCCCTTTTTATGCACATTTAGATGTCCCGAAGGCCATTAAAGACTTGTGTCCATGTGGGAATTCTCTGCATAACTCCTAAATACCAGAAATCCATCATCTAAAGGTTTAATCTCATGAACCTCTGTTTCTTTCAGAGAGCTCATCAAGTACACAGTAATAAATCTTGTAATCTACACCCTGATTAATGCAAAGTCTGGGTCAGAGTTTAAATTCTTTCTTATTTAGAACATATCTGCATTTTGAGTAACACATTATGATTAACCAAAAGCCCTTTTTTTAAAGCAATAAAGTGAAACCCCGGGTTGTATCGGTAAAAACGAGTAACATGCAGAAATGATATATCCTGCTCTTTTTTCATGCATCAATGTGATCACACACATTAAGACCCTGCTGCACAGTAACATAATGTAAACTTTATTTAGCAAAGAAATGAACAAAGCTTTCAACAAAGACATGTGAAGTCAAAGTTGATGCAGGAGAAAGGGGTCAAAAGTCCTAAAAACAAACATTTGCCTTGTTTGTGTTGTTCTGTCTGTGGGATCATTTCCTCAGGGTGCCATTAGCAAATGTTTCATTACTCCTGTATTTGTCTTCTGCCTTTGGTTTGATACCACAGTGGGATTGTGACTCTCCATTACGTACTGAGGGCCACAATCCTGCACAGCTGTTCTCTCTTTGCAGTCGCCTTCAATCAGCCTCTTGCTTTGAGTTATTACTTCCTGTTGTCCTTAGGAGGTTTCCTCCACTGTCTACATAGCCATGGTTTGAACCATCATCTTCATGGGTGATTGGAAGCGCTGCTGTGTGAGTGAGCCAAAATAGTTCAAAGTCAAGGAATGCAATGAAAATCAGGTCAGGGTGGAAAGCAAAACCACTTTCCTCTCTTAGCTTGGCCGCTTGTGGACAGGTTGCCGGTCTGTGAGAATTTAATGGTCTGTATGTGTGGGACCTGGGAGACTTCCTGCCCCTCGGGGAGTGACAGATGGGTGGGCGGGGTGATAATTAGGTCATCGTTTTCCAATTTTGCATCTGGAGAAGCAGAATTAAAACGACAATATCTCCCTGACAGGCGGCCATAGACATGATTAAAAAATGTGCGTGTGGAAACGATTTGTGAGGTCAAAATCTTTGCGGATCTTGTAGAGTGAGTGTTGGGCGTCATTAGAGCTGCGTTCAGCTCGGTGTCACAGATGCTGAGGTCAGAACCTTCCTCAAGCCTTTTCCCACAGCTTCTACTTCCAACAGGGTTTTATTCATTCTCTTTATTATCTAAAAAAACTCCCATTAAGGGAGAAATATTTAACAAAACAAACTAGATTAAATTTTAATTTAGCCAAGAAAATCTTTTGTTTTTACCCCTCATAGACTATATTCATCAAAATACAGAAGAAACTTGATCTAACCACTGGTTTTCATGCCAGACATCTGTCGTTTGAGATTTAAAGAGTTTGAGAGAACCTGCTTACACCAGTACAGGGTCATTTAGGCTTACAACAGAGAGATAAACAACAACAGAGAGATAAACAACCATGCCCATTCCCACACTTAGATTATATTTACAAATATAACAGTGAATCTAGTACGTATGTTTCTGGACTGTGGGAGGAAGCCTGGAGAAGCACACATATGAGGGTTGATTACACATACTCCTGATTATGTGCAACATCTAGACATATATGTCTAGATGTTGCACATACTGCTTGGACAAACCAAAATTACTCACAGTTTACACATTTTATTAATAATAGGATACAATCCGTTTGATGTAAACACTGCCTGAAAAAAGTATAATTTTAAAATGGACAACTATGAATTGTGACAATACTGTGTGTAAACATGTTCCCGGTGGTCTGGGCCTTAACTGGCCTGTCAGTGTGGCCTGCCTGGTTCTAGCATCCAGCTACAAACTAAACAATTTGTTCTTGTTAGTTTTCACTAAGAAGCTAACTCTGATCTCTCAGTAGCCTAACTTTATTTTTTTTAAAGATTAATTAACACGAGCAAAGCGCACTGAGGCACAGCAGGATGAGGAAGGTGGTGGAGGTACGAAGTGACTTTAGATAAGAGGAAAGGGGAAGCAGTGAGAGTCTTATTAATAATGAATAAATACACTTCAGGATGAGAAAAAAAGCTCTGATGTTTTCAAACCCCCACCAGTAGCAGCGTGCCTTTTTTTTTTAATGCATGCCACTAATTTTTTTTATGCATTCCAGTTTATTGAGATTTGTCTGTCCATTTGCACACACATTTACAAGTTACTAACGTTTTAGTCAAACTGGTTCAAAAGCTTTACAATTTCCAATGCTTTTATGCATCACTATTATTAGGTGTTTACATATAAAATCACCTGCCTGTTGGTTTGGCACTGGAAACATTTGCATTTAAAAGAAGAAGAAAAATAACCAGTGAAATCTCGTATCAAGAGGATTCTAGAATATTTAGCTGTCACAGTTTATAGTTATTGTTCTCCATGTTTTTTATATAAATAAATAAAATCAATGTGTCCTTGTATTTTCTCAATGTGTCCATGTTGTATTTGTACTATTTCTTGTTAAATATGAGTTGTTTTTAAAAGTGAAACATCTTTAAAATGTTTAACAGTGTCTATTCAGTGTTACAGAATAAACCAGAACATTCAGTCATTATTTTCTTTGGCTAATTTTGGGCGATGCAATAAAACAACAATGACATATTATTTTTACTTCATGAAGTTGATGCTGTGTTGGAGAACAGCTGCTTATTTACACAGCAGTTATTAAGCAACATTATTTTTCTTTGTATTTCTGACCATCTGATGACTCTAAAGACTGATGTTTAACTGCCGACTCGCTCTGTTTTTACTTTGCCTCCTTGGGGAAATATCTGGCTCTTTAGAAGCACTCCTCTGCATTCACCAGTGCTTTGCAATCATAATATTCTCTGCTATTATAAGTCTTAAAAAAGTTGGGAGGCACTGAGTGGAGTCCCATTAATGTTTGCAGAACTTGATCAGTACAGTTTTAAAACTGCATATTTAGTTTTATTTCTTAAAACTCTTTCCTTTTTGTTTTATAAAGTGCATCCTTCAGTTCACATGTAATCTTTAAATATTTCATATTATGCATGTGATGTGAACTTGATCCTGTAAGGATAGGCTTGTAAGCTTGTTATCCTTCTTACTGCAGCTTAAGAAAAGAAAAGAGGAGCAAAAGAACTGCAATCTCCAGGATTAGCAAAGCTGCAATGGCGGGGTAATAGTTTCCAGATGATTGCAGCGAGACATGGTTGCACATTTCTTGAAAGGGATTGTTATTTGAAAAGTTTGATGCAAAACAAAGAAAGAAATCATTTGAAAGGAAAACTCACATGAAGGTTGAGCTGCTGTGACAGACCTCTTAATATTGCTGATCATATAGAACTTCCTTTGCAGCATATGCTGCAAAGTGTATTTATGTATATAAATCTGAGCCCTGATGGAAAAACATCTAATCTGCTCATATCCATCAGGAAAAGAATATAATATGCAAAAGTAGAGAGAAAACTGCAATCTCTCTGTTGCTGGTCCTCAGACTGGAGATAAGACTATATCAGGGGTAGGGAACCCTGGCTCTTAAGAGCCATATTTCCTGCAGGTTTTCCATGTATCCCTGACCCAGTACATCAGATTCAAACGAACGAGTCAAAACTTGATAAGTTGCTGGATCCATTCGATTTGAATCAGGTGTGCTGGGCCAGGGATACATGGAAAACCTATGGGAAATATGGCTCTGGACCAGGTATGGCTCCCTACCCCTGCTCTGTATTATATCCACAAGATGAACTAATCTCACCTAACACTACCTTTGACATCATCAGAGTGTTTTCACCTTGGATTGTACTAATGGTCTTGTTTGTCAGTGAGTGTGTATTAATCTGTCATCACATAAATCACTGGAGCCTGAGTGGGAAGTTCCTCTTTGTGCTTGATGCATTGTAGCGTAATGTAGATGCCCAGGCCTCAGTTAACTGGTTCTCTCTCTTCCACGTGTGCAGCTTGGTTTGTGTGTTCTTGGTAATACCCTGCATTGCTTCTATCAATCCCATGAGCACCACACACATATTTTTTAAACATGATTAGTCCGTGGTTTTTTTTATTTAAAGTTTCTCGTCCCCTTTCGAGCAGGTCTTATTTAGCCTCTATGTGTCCACTGCCATTTGTCATTTTAACAGAGCTGCTATTTTTCATTCAAAATCTCATCTCAGCTTTTGTGTAGAGTTTGTTTGTTCTTCCCATATTTGTGTGAGTTATTTCCAGTTACTCTGACTTCCTCCTACCATCCAAAGACATGCATGTTTGATTCATCATTCAAAACTGTCTCTAGCAGTGAATGTATGTGATTTGACTCTCTGTGTTGGCCCTGTGATGGACTGGTGACCTAGGATGTACCACTCCTTATGCCCAGTGTTTGCTGGGATATGCTCCAGCTCTTAGCAACCCTTTATTGGAATAAAAGGTGTATGTGGATAACGAAGGGATCTACATCCGAAACAACAAAATATATGTAAAACCATCAGATTTTTTATGAGTTTTACTGTAAACAGTTTGCATCTCCAACACAAATCAAAGTGAAGATCACATGATAGGAGGTTAAAAACAAAGTAACATCTTCTGTGTGACTGTTTCACCTGAGTTAAGTTGGGAAGAAAGGTCCTCAAAGTCTATCTTAAAGCTGCACCACTGAACCATCCTCACTCATCTTTCGTTCACACACACTTTTACATATTCAGCTCAGACTTTTTGACAGTGTGTATGAAACAAGAGACAGGAAGCCTCAACTACCCAGGAATTACATTTAGTATAAAAAAGATCAATGTTTCTCCGTAATGTTATATTGGATACTCCTCATGTTGTGTTTTGATATACCACGCTTCCTATGGATCATGCGTCATAGTGTCGTTTTAATGGTGCCAGCCACAGGGCTTAAAAGAAACAAATGTAATGCCGTGTTAAAGGTGAGCATGCCTGGTTGCACTTCTAGATGATGATTGAAGTAAACAAAAAGGGAAAACAGCATTATGCTCCAGCAGGACAGATCATCATCTCACGTTTCTGCCTCTGAGCAGGAACAAGGGAAGCATTAAACCAGGGATGATGGAGCTTGACCCTCGTCCTGAAAGGTTTTGATGTCTCTCTGCTTCAAAACACCAGATTCAAATGAATGAAAAACTGTGCAGGTCTTCATAAGTTATTGGATCCGTTTGATTTGAATCAGCTGTGCTGGTGCAGGGATGCAGGACTGGAGAGATATACAGAAAAACATTTCTTTTTATTGAAAAAGTGGCATGTGGAGCAAATAAAATGAATCCCTGAGATGTGGACTCTGTGAATATAGATGTTTTAGGGATATAAAACGTTCTGAAAGTCTGCTTTCTGCAGCTTTCATGCTGAGCTTGAATGTTTTTTGCGTTAAAAGCAGATCTTATGTTCACATGGGAAGCTAGCTAAGCATAAGTTCATCTTTTTTCTCTGGCATCCCAGAGCGATGTGTTTCTGTGTGTGGAGTCAGTTTAAGGCACAATCTGGATACAAAAGGTAAAGGAGCTAAATTAAATGTTGCATTTAAAAATCATTTAGGCTGCCATGATAGGAAAATACTTAAATGAAAGTTTGTTTTGCTTTGTGGGGAAGATTGGAAATTAACTTTAGTAGATTTGAAGATGCTGTGGCATGTTAGCCTGCAGCTGTTTGGTTCAATTTCATTATGTGTTTGCTTTGATGCATTAATTCTGTGAGACAAACAGATTATGTATAATTTTTCTACTTCCTTATGTCTTAAATTAAATGTCTGTAATTAAAATAAACAATACAAAGAAGGTTAATCTTTAGCACTATTCTTTCACCATTGTAATACACAGCAACTTTGCTACATAGAGGATGCTGTAGTGCTGTGCTGCGGATATTAAATGTACAGGAGGCCTGCAGTTGGACAGGTTAAGCCTGAACTACTTATGCATTCCTGTAACAGCAGTTAAAGCAATTTCCTAATTAAACATTTATATATACAACTGTTTTTATTTAAGTTTTCTGGAAGCATCTTTGTAGCAGCATTCATATTTCCACATTTATGATTAATTCATTAAATGCATTCATATTTTTTTCTTGTTGTAAAACCTTGCAGTGCAATACAACTTTAACCCATAATGCTTCATTTTAAACCCCAGAACAAATCATTTAAACTTTTATTTTTATGGCATGCCAAATTTTTTAACTGTATTCTATATTGTTATTATTATATACAACATGTATATAATTTATTTATTTATGTTATGGAATTATTAAGTGTTTGATGAAAACCAGATATATTGCTTTGTTTTTGGCTGGCATCATGCTGGTTAAATAGACCTCTATCGTCAGGCTTGTGTTGAATCAATCACATTCATTTTATGAATATTTTATATGCTGATATTAGGTGAAATTTATGAAACAACTAAAAGGCACTGGCTGCTACTGGGAACCTTTTGTTACTAGAAAAATTAGAGGTTTTCACTAAAGTTTTGGTGTCGTGTTTATCATTTTTAGACTTTGCATTTTCTGGGTCTGATTGGTTGAAGATCTACCAAGTATTCAGGCATTTTCTCAATCTATAGATGTTTGAAAACATAAAGATGATAAGTCAGGTTTACTCTACACCTCAAAGAACGTTAAAAACAAAAATGCCATGTTGTATGTGGACCTGAGAGCATTGAGCAAATACAGCTGTGTAATCGAATTACTCTGGATGACATTATTTTCTGTGTTTCTGGTTGCAAAACTACCTTCATTTACTGATATAGTGCTGCTAAAATAAAGTTAATACATAAAACTCAATGATATCTGATGTGTCCCTGTAAAACCCACCGATGCACCAAAATCCTTATGTTCTGATTGAGTAAGAACAAAGTACCAAATATGGTAATGGAAAAACAGAAGAATTTAAAAAGTAAATCAGAGAAACATGAAAAAATTCATCTTATATTGTTCAAACAGAAGAAATTTTTGCTTGCTGGCACTGATGGGTCTAATCGAAAATTCCTTGTGATACCCGTGAATCACATCATGAAAACGGAGTGCAGAGCAGCATGCACTTTCATTCTCCCTGATGGGTTGACATCCTGCTGAGGAATCTGTGGTCGTTCCACCAGGGCTTTCTCCGTATCCGAACCCTTATCCGAACTCTTGGGAGGGGGCTCTTCCTGATCTCCAGAGATGAAATAAGGCGAGCCTCCTCATTGGTCGTTGCTGGTGTCTGATCAGTAATTCATTCATAGTTAAAATTGCATCAATTTAAAGACCAAGTCTAGTTTAGTTTAAAACCAGTCCAAATTGGTTATTCACACTTCAAACATCCATGTTTTGTTCCTTCATCTTTAATGATCTTCAATCTTAATCTTTTAAGCAAGCAAGACTTTCCATTTTTTCAACCTTTTCCTTGTCTCAAAATATTGATTGCACACAAAACATTTATATTGATTAATCCTTGTATTTATTATTTAATTGGAGTAACTGTTTTACTATTAATTTCTCTCTCTCTCTCTCTTTATTCTTATTTCTCTGTCTCACAGAGAGATAAGAATAAAGAGATAAGAGATAAGATAAGATATTCTCTGGCTGCAGTGAGAATTTATTTATTTATTCTAGTTATTTTTCACATTTTTCCAAGTTTTAGTTATTATTTGTAGATTTTCTAATAAATCCAGAGTATTGTACTCTTCAGGTAGAAAACTCCTCATGACTAATTTAACTGGTATTTTTCTGCTCTCTGGTTTTCACCAAGGTGAAGGAGACCTATAATGTGTGATGTAAAACGAGGTTTTAAGTAAAGTTTCTACCATAAAGTGTTGCAAAATGTCTCAGAAACTGTAAATATCAAACATGATTGGCTGTATCAGGATAAAGATCCATTTTTTATCTGTGGTGTTTAGAGTTTCTGTAGCAGAATAGGAGATAGAGCCTTTGCTTGTCAGGTCCCCGTCTTACAGACCCAGTTCTCAGTCAGTGTTTGGAAGGCAGGCATCCCATTTATGAGGTTAGGAACTTTCTGTAGTGATAAATGCCACAGTTAGGGATTAGTTACCCATCCTTTCAGTTATGATGGTATCAGCACTGCACACTTCCTTTCATTTTAATATTTTTGCACTTTATCTTCCATGTAAAAATTTATGACATTATTGGCATCGTTACCTTGCATTTCTCTCTCTGTTCCTGTCAGGAAATCCCTCCAGCTAAAGGTTGTGGTGCCTATCGATCCTGTCCTCCCCACCTCCAACCGGTTGACATGGATAGCCGCCCTCCCTGAGCTGCTCTCTGCTGGAGAGTTTTCCTTTCCCCTGTCACCCCGTGCATGCTCTGGGTGAGGGATGGATTCTCGATACGATGCGGTCCCTTGACTTTCCCGAGCTACGCTGTTTTCCACCAAGAGGCTTGTATGACTGCTGTTGTTAGAAACTGTACTAATGCAGATTTGTTTCAGTTGGATTACAATGAATCAGCTTGAACTGATTATATCAGTAAAGTGCTTTGAGATGGCTTTGTTGTGAATTGACACTACACAAATAAAGCTGAGTTAAATTGAATACAGCTCTCTCCAGGAACAACTCATTGCTTTAAAAATATTTTTGCTGCCCAGATAAAACATTTTTTCAAGGATATTAGAAGTTCAGAGAGACTAAAGCTCAGAGTTTATGCTGCATAAATCCAAACTTCCAGCACAGCCATATGAAAGAATACCAATACATTTTCTGTAACCATGTAATCCAGTTTAGGGTTGCACAAAAACTATGCAATCAACTGTAAGACTACAAATAAGGGGATGAATTGACATGTGGGTAAAATTGGATTAGCCACAGAGAACCCATAAATGCACAGAAAAAACAAAAACCCAACACACGACACTGTAAAAGTATCTTACAAAGTTAATATAAAAACACTGATGTTTCATTTATTTGTTTATTTTTCAGGTAAAAAAAAAAGCAAATAACTTCTGTCAGTCCCGTTTCTGAGCTGTATCATAATTTAATGTAAGTGGTGGTAAGCACGAGGAGGCCGGACACCTCAGCTGAGGGTGTTATGTCACATTAGCTTGTCCTTCAGGTGACAGAAAACTACAAGATAGAACCTGATGATCTGAGCGCTGCATCCAAACGAACACACTGCTCACCACTTTGCTCATTGTGAGCGACACATTGCTCGTGTTAAAGTTGATATTGGGTTTCATAAAAACCCTGAAGACAGGGAGCTGCACTTCCACCTCAAAGCGACACAAACTGATTTACACTAATGACAAACTGGCTCATCTCCTCCAGGTACTCGAGTGGATAAACGCAAGTTTTGGCCTTGCTCGCTGTCAACCCTTATCTTGTAAGAGACAGCTGAAAAAAAGCTATTACCTGAAGATGCTGCAGCGGGTGATAAACTAATGGAGCAGACAACAAGTAGAAACTGCTTCTTTCATCACTCTGTCCTGTTCGTCCGTGCTGCTCTCATCATGAAACATTTATGACCGTCTCTTCTCCTGCCTGTTCTGGCTGCAAATAGCTTGCTCACATAGCTGACACTAAACAGCTCTAACTCTCTACTCTTGTTCTGGTTCCCATATGCGAAGCTTGGAAAAACCCCCACCTGCTGCAGGCTTAAAATTGGTTTGCATTCAGGAATGAAAACCTTAGACTTGATAGATCCATCCAGCAATTAAAGCAACTAAGATGATTGCTGAAGCGAGTAAAATTAGGATAAGAACTGTCTGATTCATTAAAGCCTGGGACAGAGTGATGAACCATCATTTTTGTGGAAGGAATGTGATTAAAAGATAATCTTGAGTGATTGTGATTGAAGACGGCTTGATTAAAAGTAATCAAAATCAACATCAGAACTCTGGAAATAAGCGGATTTCCACATGCAATGTAAAGATATCTTAAGATATTTGGACTTATAGTCTTGCAGTCTGAAGAAAACCACTTATTAAAGCTAATCGAAGAAAAGGGCTTCAGTGTTCAGATCGCCAAGATTGAAATCCTGAGTGATGTGGTCCAATGGATCTAGACTGACACTATTTCTGCGTGAAGGGTGCACCAGGATCAAATGAACTGCAGGTGACAGTGGTACCTGTCTGCCTAGTACCTATCATCCAGTCTAAGGGTCTGCTTTGTTGCTTCTAATCTAAGAGCTGGAGTATTCTGAGCCCAAAGAGGTCAGCTGATTGACCTAAACACTGCTAAACCATCAGGTTTTTCCATTAGGGGCTGCTACAGGCATATTCCACTACAATGATGGCAGCATTTATCAAACTCAAGTTGTGAGAAAGTAGTTCAGGAAGCACAGCACATTGTTTTCCAACATGAGCTGGTCACTACAGAGTTCAGACCTTAACAGCACTGAGTCTTTAGGAAACGTTTCAGAATACAAAGCAGGCTGATCTGACTCTGAAATTCATCAACACACAAGAACTGTGGAGAGGATTATATCTGAGTGTGTGTTGTAATCAAAGAAAGGGTTGTGCCACAAACTATAAATATATATATTTGGTATGTTTTATTGTAGGGTACAATTGGATTTTTATCTTAAAACTTGCTGTATAAACAAATATTTACTTACTTTAACTTATTACTTCTTTGTGCATCTATTGCATGTTCATCTGCCTCCATATGATGAACAGTAAGCTGTGGTAAATATGTTTTTTTTTCTTGTGAAACCTTGTTTTCTGGCATCAAAACAAAATGAAGGCAACATTATGTAACATGGCGACAGCTCTGGATTAAAATGTGCAAGCGAGCAGTGTCTGAGGAAGGGCGCCTGGAGAGATTACACACTCCTGCTGCAGCTGAACCGCTGATTAGAAAGACAATTGAACTGGGAGGTGAGATTCAACATGGGAGTTGCATCTCTTGTCAGGTACTAATCAGTTTACTTTCAGGACCAAAATTAAAAATGAGCTTTCATGTAAACATAAAACATGAGGTGATCGCTGTGTTCTGTATGACCAGTAACGTCTCAAAAAGTTATGGACAAGTAAACATTGCTTGAAATGAAGATGATGGGAATATTAATGTGGCTGCCTCTTGTGAGTGTAACTTGGTCCTGACATTTAATTTATTTCAGGGTTGGTGAATCCCACAGAGGTTGCATTTCCTTCCTCGCAGTACTCTAACATTTCTCTGATAGGAACTGGGAGACACACAACAACTTTCACGCCTATTTTCTGTGATGACCTCATGGATATGAGCACAGTTCACAGAAACTATGTTCTCCCTGCAAGCCCAACACCCCTCCGATGGGGTGATTATCTTTGGCAAAGCACCAGTAAGCTGCAGGAGCTCTCTGAAGACATTCCTAAGAGGATATAAATAGTATATTTTTCTTCAGCACCCCCACATAGACAATAGGCTGATATGGAAGTGGTCAGCTCTCCTCTCAGCAGCATTTTCCCAGGTCTTTTCCTGCAAGCGCTGTGATACATTTAACTGATCACAGTCTGCATTCATACGGAGACCAGCGCTGCCATGATAAAAATAGTCGTGCATTTCACTGCAGCACTCTCTTTTCATCAACTTCAGTCATATTTACCATCCTTTTTTCCCCATATAAGATGAATAATTGCCCTCAGATAAATTATTTCTGTAGCTTTTTAAGTAAGAAGATATGAAATTGTTCAAATAATAATACATTAATTTTTTTAAGGATAATGCACCTTTATAAAACAGAATTGCAGTCTGGGTCCAGGCTCACTAATAATAAGCAATCATTTTCAACCAAACTTGCTGACATCCTTTTTTTCTGGTCATATTATCTTCTGGAAAGCTACACAGGAAAATAACTTTTTAATGTATTTTTATTGCGTAGCCATAAATGTTTAATCGGCCAAAGATTCAAATTAAATATCTTCTCTGTACAATGAAAAATATTCTCCTTCTGTGATGATGAAGGAAGATTTTACAGGGAAGTTGTGACCACACATGCTTTAAATATTTACTGACCAACTATTGAGCTGCTGTGAGGAAGCAAAAAGGATAAATGTATCCCCTTAACACATGCAGGCCTTAGCCTGGTCATTGTAGTGTGAGTCGGAGTGAGTTTGAGATTAGATGCTTACATAATTTTTATGGTTACCAATAAGAATTAGATGAGAGGCTTGCAGCAAATTATCAGAGGCATAGATGACCTTAAATCACAGCATTATGTCAACCTGCAAATATCTGCACCTGGAGATAAACCTGCTCTTTTTTTCCTCCATGATACACAAGCTTTACCTCCTTCTCTGTTTATCGCAGGCTTAAAAGTTAAAGATGGCGGAGATTATTCTTATTTATCTCAACACAAAACCCTGATTGTGAACCAGATGTCAGCAGAAAAAAAAGCTGGTTTCATGATCACTTTTACTCCATAAAAGCTTTTTCTCCTTCCATGCAGTGGGATTCCTCTGAAGTTGCCACTTTTGTTTTGCCACATATCTAAAGATATTTAAAATGTCAGGTAGCTTAGATGCACTAAATAATTTTCTTCTGTCTTCCTCTCTCTTGTTTAAGTCCAGTTTATGTAATTTTATTCAGACAGTTCAAAGTGTACACAACACTGGATTATTTTAATTCATATCATAACATTAAAATGATGGGGCGCAGAACACCAAGCCAAAGGGTTACCACAATACTTGTCCAAACACATACTGATGGGTGAGTGAGGCAACACATAAGCTTCCCATGTTTGCTTTTAAGTCTTACATATGATTTTCTTGAAGGCTTTCCTAAAATCCCTGTTGAAAATAGTGTAAATGATCGGGTTCACAGAACTGTTGCAGTAGCCAATCCAAAAGAAAAGGTTAAAAAGTGCACCAGGGATGTAGCAGCTGTCTCTGCAGATAGCATGGAGGCTGTAGGTAAAGAAAAAGGGGAACCAGCACAACACAAAGACTCCCATAACCACCGCCAGTACGAAGGTGAAACGCTTCTCGCGCATCTGCGCTACTTTGGTTTTGTTGGCCGCGGCCAGTTGTTGCCGCCCGGCTGGGTTCTTCTGCTCCGGGCAGGGTTGCAACGCCCGGGCTGAAGCCCATGAGAGTCGGCAGTTCTGTGGTGGGCAGCAGTCCGATCCCTCAACTTTCCTACGCTTGGTGAAGCGATGATGGCGGGGTTTAGTATCCGAGGAGTAGCAGCTCTCCTCCAGGTCAATGTCATCCAGCTCCCCCTGCCTTTGCTGTTGGTTGCCGGAGCTTTGGCTGCTTGGACTCTCCATCTCAAAGCGGTCCTTCCTGACAAAACATGTCTCTGATTGAGATGGCTGCCTCTCCAAACCGTTTTTGGCAACAAAGACAGTGGAGGAGCGCTGCTTCGCTACTTTATAAATTTTACAATATACCAGAATCATAATGAGACCCGGAGCAAAGAATGATACCAGACAGGATGAGAGGATATACCACGTCTCATCGTTCAGCAGGCACTCTCGTTCATCATGTTTGGTCATGAGGAGAGGAGGGAAGGATATGATGGCAGATATGACCCACACAACAGCGATCATGGTCTTGATGCGCTTTGGAGTGCGTTTCAGGTTGTAGCTTACCGCCTTTGTCACTGACCAATAGCGGTCCAGGCTGATGGCGCACAGGTGCACAATGGATGATGTGCAGAACAATACATCCAGAGCGAGATAGAAAGCGCACCAAGTACTTCCAAAGTACCAGTAACCCATTATCTCATTGACAAGAGAGAAAGGAATGACCAGCGTGGCCACCAGGATGTCCGCTGATGCCAGAGAGACAAGGAAAAGGTTCTGTGGCGCACGGAGTGCCCGGCTGGTCAGCACGGCTACAATCACCAACACGTTGCCCACAATGGTAACAGAAACGATGACAGTGACAACCAGGATGATGAGTGCAGTAGCTGCCTCCGTGTGAGGCAGTGCATACGGTGCGTCAGTGGAGTTTTCCTCAATGGAAGCATTTTCCACCAGCAGGTTTAACTGGGCTAAATTCATTCTGTCTGCAAATAGTCCTCCTCTTTCATCTTTCGTATTTTGAACCCTCTTCCTTCCCAGAAACAGCTGGGGTTGGCTGCGTTCGCTGTTGAAGCATAATGGGGCTGCGCGTAACGCTCCCAGTAGAACATACGGATTGCAGCCTACATGGCGCACAAAAGCTGCAGAAAACCATCTCCTGAAATAGCATTTCCTTCACAACAAGTACAACACGCACACATAGCTGCGAATAGATCAGACATGTGGGAAAATAGCTCACAGTCCTCAAAAGCTCAAGAACAAAGTCGCTCCTCCGATGTCATATTACCATGCGTAATGCTGCTTTTGCGTTTTGGTGAACTGCTTTTCTTTGGAGACGCACATGCTGCGAGTGGAATGGATGTTCTCACAGGAGAGAGGTGACATCACTAAGAGGACCGGCCCATTTGTGAAAAAGGAAAGAGAGAGAAAGAGATGGGGAGGGGGTTGTTCAGATTTTCTTTTTTTTTTTGGAATGTTTATTCTTTAGACCCTCTCTCTTGGGCATGTTGCGGTTAATTTCATGCTCACATTTACTTCCCTGGGTTTCATGAAAAAAATCTCTGTGTGTGTGTGTGTTTGTGGTGTGTGTGTGTGTGTGTGTGTGTGTGTGTGTGTGTGTGTGTGTGTGTGTGTGTGTGTGTGTAGCCTATGTGTGTGTGTCTGTTTGTGTGAGACTTTAAACAGTGTGTGCTCAGAAAAATGCTAACTGCCTGCACTGCAAACAATTTTCATTATAATATAATATAATATAATATAATATAATATAATATAATATAATATAATATCTTTTATTCAGACCTGAGAAGACAGATTAATAGTTTTTCCAGTTTAACACACCAACCATGTAATGGAAGCATTTCTGTTGCCAAAGAATAAATAAGATGATGCAATGCGTCTACTTTATCAGTTAATTATAATCTAAATAAATACTTCAGAATTGGCAACCTTTCCAGGGTGTATTCCGCTTCTTGCCTAATGTCAACTGGGATTGGCTCCAGCCCCCTCCCGAGACCCAGTTCAGAGTAAAAAAGGTAGATAATGGATGGATGATTACTTCAGATGCTTAACCCAGTGCTTACTAAATATTTAAACTGATATATATATATA
>JBAMIG010000007.1:18728882-18745199 GCA_037177335.1 Kiunga ballochi
TATAATTTTATTGATTAATTCTTTTAATAAACGTTGCGTATCTTGTTACTTGGTGTTTACGGGCAGGAGATCAGTATCATATAGTGCACTGCACAAACATTTAGAAGTTTCTAAATAAGAGATGCGAAATGTCTGAAATGGTTTATGTATCAAATATCATACGTTTGCCTTTAATGGGTTATGAATGAGACTATCATTTGGTAATAAAGCGGAATCTAGGTTTAAAGTAGTAGTAGTAGTTAAGCCTGTTGTAAACGGCTTGAACGTTAAGAATGGTAACTGCCACGCAATAGGACAGGTCAATTGTTACTGAATCGGAAAGTGCCGTTTGCCGGTTTTTTTATTGTTTGTCGTCACAGGTAGGCTACTGTTATAATTGCAGGTGAAATTTACACATCAATGCCACAAAGATAAATAGATACTAAGATTTTTGCTAAGATCACTATCTTCTGTCCTTGTTGCTGTCACGTCATCATATTCCTTACACAGGATAGTTAATTATTGTGATAACTAGGAATATACTGTGGCAAAGACAAATTATATACTTTCAGCTATTAGGAGTATTAATTGCCTGACCATTTGTTTGTTTTTAAGTAGGCCTACACTTTAAATAGGGGTAAAAACTAACGCTAGGATTGGTTGCTAACATTAGCATGTTAGCTCTTTAGCAAAGTTTGATCAAACACACATATGAAACTATATTTCCATGGTTTATGTATGTTTACATAATTCTAATGTAGAAAATAATCGTTTTTCAATCGTATTGCCTGTTAGCCTTTGCGGTGTTTCATGCTTTTTTTAGTTTATGGATTCATGCCTTGCTAATTATTCAGTTCCGTTTTAAACTTTGTTGTCATGGTAACCGTTTGCAATACCATTAAGGAACTTTCCTTCACTAATAATGTATGTTGTGTCTTAAAACAAATGTAAAATGTTTTTGTATTTCCGCACAAACAATTTTGAAACTGAATTACCCTCATTATATAGGGTATTTTTACCTCAATATTATTTATATTATAAAGCTTATACTGCAAACAGGGACACGCTGCTGTCTCTGTGTGCAATGGACGTTCCCACACAGCAGGTGGAGACATTGCAAGGTTGGACTCTCTGTTCAACAGAAGAAAAGTAACAATAACCAGGAAGTATCGGCAAAAACTAAACCTAAAATCCCAATGAAGTTGTTTTATTGTGTAGCTTAGATTCTTCGTGTCTGTATTAGAGAAATCGCAACTTTTGAGGATTCAGTCAGACTTGGAATCCCAGACACTATGGGGAGGATGTAGTTTTTGGTTTTAACGAGAAAATATGCGGCTTGGCATTGAGTTTAGCCAATGTGTTTTTAACATAACATTATGAGGACTTTCATAATGTCGACATGTCGTCTTTGCTCTGGAAAGCGGTCAGTGTCACGGCTCTTCTCCGGGTGATGCTGCGTGCGGCGCAGCTTCAGCTCTTGCTGCGGATTGTTTCTTGCATGGGATGTTTACAAACTTGAGGAGACATGGATGATGTTATCAGTGTCAGCTCTGGTGATTCTGATGTGGAGATCCTCGCTTCCTGCAGTAACTACACCATAAAGACTGACCCACTGCCGCTGTCGGAAGTGCGAATCGACATCGAAGCAGTGAATCTCAACATCCAACCGGTAGGTCAAAGGTCAACCAGATAAAAAAACTAATCAAAATAACTAGAAGCTATCATTTCAGCTCCTGCTTTTTACAGGATCAAAAGTGAGAGAAACTAACATAAATACAAACAACAGGTGTGACAACAGGAAAGGTAGGTTAGAATTGGTAAAATGCTGCATAGTAATAAATTATTCTTATGGTAACAAAACCAAAATGAACTTATACTGGAACAAATGGCAAGAAAAGAACAGAAAGACTGAAAAAGACCAGTGTTGTTTCTCATACATGATAGAAAAAATGTCATTGATGTTAATCATTTACATGACTTATGAATTTCTTTGTTTATAAACATCCAAATCAGTTGATTTTTAACAGTGAAGCCTCTAAAAGCAGGAAACTAAACAGTGATGTTGCAGCGTCTCACAGTTTGAGTGTAAATGCCTTGTAATACAACTTTTAACGCTTTCTTGCTGGAAAAAAGAAAGTTAAGTGTTAAATACATTTAATTCCAAAATGGTTCCTTCTACTTTTGTTGAACCATTTAATTTATTTGAACATCTAGCTGATAATGTGTTGATTACATATAGGATAAAAGGGGGGATCCGGAGGCGTTCCCAGCGTGTCCCGAGTCATGCCAAAAACACTCGACCAACCTTATCTGACTCATCAACCCTCACTGAAAACAAATTTGACTTACAGCCGGCAATGCGGACCAAGCTCGATATTCCCCGCCTCACTCGGGACACAGTTGAAGCTCGGAGTGGGTTTTGAAGTTCTCCCTGACAGGAGACCCAGCCAAACTTTCTCAGGAGATCCTGAATGACACATTTGGACCTGCCACGCCTGACCAGCATACTCCCCCACCATCTGATCCAAACCATCACCATGATCATGGTGGTGATTGGATGACAGCACCGCCCCTCTCTTCACCTGAGTGTCCAGGACATGCAGCCTCAAGTCTGATGATACCACTACAAAGTTGGTCATCATACCGCGACCCAGCGTGTCCTGGTGCCAGGTGTACATATGGACACTCTTATGCTGGAACATGGTGTTCATTATGGATCATTTGTGCTTAGCACAGAAGTCCCAGTTTCTGCAGCTGAGGATCACACCACCAGGGCTGCCGCTGTCTGGCTTACGCTGCACCACAGTAGACTATAGGCCACAAGAGAGAGAGGCAAGAATGTTGTAGGCTTACAAAACCTCCACCGTTTTTATGCGTAGACTACATCCAGAATATGCTTCATAGTTTCACAATGACATCAGTAATCAGAGTTAGAAAGTAAGCCACCAAATGAGTCTGTTTTCTCCCCCGAAGCATCAACCATACAAACAAAATCAGTCATTAGACACTTCACCGGACACAGGAGTTGTGGATTTCTTTTAAAATCTTTGTGTCCTTTAGATGCTTTTGTCATCTGCACACTGAAAAATACCTGATGATATCTTTACTGCCCGATCTGGTGGAACTACCTGATGGGAAAGTCAAACAGAAAATATTATAAATATCAAGCAGACATCAAATTTTGAAATGGCTTTAATGGTTTTTGCTGCTGTTGCTCTGCAGTCTGTTGCATCCATCACCACACCGTGACAACAGATGATTACTTCCTTTCTCTGTCATCACATTGACAACAAAAGTTGTTTTTTCATGTTTTCATTTTAGACTGCATTTATGTGTCTTACTGTTTATTTGTTTATCTAACTTTAGTAACTTTTGCTTTTGTTTTCAACCTAAGCAGCTGTCTGGTGGACTTACCAGAGGTAATGCACTCTTTTTCTAAGATGCAGATTTCCTACCAGGACAAAAAAAAGAAGTGGAAGTTTTTTTTTCTACATCTGTTTTCATGTAAAAGGCAAATAAAAATACCTATAACCTATAGAAATGCATCAAATGAACACATCCTGTGTTCGTAGAGCAGTAGCCCGTTTCATGGTTTGATTAGCTTGCAGGCAGCTACACGTCAGAGGGACACACGTCTAAATGTTGCCTAATTGACCTTGTAACCTCAGTGGAAATGCAAACGATGCATCGCTGAAATAATTTTTTGCTCTTTGAACAAAGGTTTAAACCTTTCTGCTCTGGATTCTGTTGGGCAAAATCAGAATCAGCTTTATTTAAACACTCTTACATAACTGTTTACCGCATATAGAGCTGTAATTACAAATTATAGATATGAATAAAGAATCAAATATCTGGTATATAAAATAAAAGCAACAAAAACCTAAGTGATGGGGGGTTTGTTGTTTATAAGCTTAATAAAATGAATGCAGTGGTGAAGAAGTACCTGTTAGTGTAAGTTTACAGGGATCTGAGATGATTCTGAAATCACTGGCAAATAATGAATAGCTCTTATAAAATAAAAGATAAAACTGTATACACTTATAAAGACTTTTTCATGATGTAAATGTAATACTCAGGAAGTAAACAGAGATAAATTAAGATATTTTAACATGTTCATTTTTTCATTATTATTTTCTAACCTTACTTTTGTTTAAACCTGCACAGTTACCCTGTAAACCACTGCAGTCCTGCACCATTCTGCCACCTCAGTGTTCTTGTACATCCTGTCAGTATTTTCCTATCAATATTTCTTTGTTTCTCTTGCTTTGGCCATGTTTTGTGTGCCAAAAAATGTAAATAAATTGTAAGTGAATTGTTCTATTTGTGTGTTTTTTTTTTTCTTCTGTTGATGTTTTTCTGCTATTATGATTTTACTGACACTTCTTTGTTTTGCTTTTTTTTTTTCTAATTTTCTAGAATTTTATCGACCTTACAGATCCAAGGTGGGCTTTTCCAGAGCTTAAGTTGCACAGAAGGCGAAATTCCACTGGTGTACCAGTGATAGACTTGACCCAGAGTGAAGGAAAGAAGACCGAAATAGAGATGGAGAACTTGCCACCATATGATTGCAGTCAGTTGGAAGAAGATGCTTTGACTAAAACAAACATCTTAATCAACCCTAATTTTAATATACCAGAAAGGTCTTTAAGAGACTCCAGTGTCGATGCTCCACAGCAGGACTGTGGTGCCAAAATGCCAAAGCAGAGGTGTTTGGATTCTCCACCACAACACCACACAGCACATTCCAGCAACTACAAACCAGTTCTGAAATTGACAAGATTGTCTGGTCTTGAAAGCCAAATCACCGAGCTGAAAAGCTCAGACTGTTTGTTTCACCTAACCAAAGACTCTCCACAAGCATCAGTGTGTTGTGAACAACAAAACGAGGATGACAAGACGTGTTTAAGTCATCTGAGGGCAACTGCTGCATCAGATGCTTCTCATAAAGGAGCTTCAGTGGCAGAGACATCTGGAAGTGAACAACAGAAAAGCTATAAGGAACATGCAAGTACACCGCTGCAAGATAAAGCATGCCTACACCTACAAGCTCCTGCAGACTCTCCGGTTTCAGAGGAAGGAAACTTTGTTGCAACATTAAAAGAGCACAATACAAGTGGATATCAGCCAAATGGTTTCCACTCATTTGACCACATTCTTTTGCCGACTTCTTCTTCGTCTGAAGATAAAGCCCAAAGAGAACTTTCCTCCATCGCTAAGCAACTAGACCTAGACAAACCCTCGAGACAACACTATCCTTCCGATTCCCCGTCTCCCTCCTCTCCTACACCTGGACCGAACTCTTCTAACCTGTTTGAGCCCGACTCTCTCCTCCACACGAGTCCTGTAGCTCAAAATCCTGAAGGCCAAATCAATCTGCTACCTTCCTCTGAGCGAACACAAGCAGAAAATACACCTCAGTGGCAGCTGGAAACCGAGATTTGCAGGGATGTTCTGGAACTGGACAGTCCAGAGTCTATGCTTTGGCAGGGGCAAAGTGATGGAGAAGACATGCTTGAGGACAGCAGATATGATGCAGAATTCAGAGCAGTCAGTAGGGAAGACAGGCAATTCGTGTCCTCAGATGCCCTCAGAAAAGCAATGGCGAGACCAACTCAGACTACGGTAATAGACGGAGTATTTAACACGTTTCTGTAACGCGTTAATTTATAACACACCTGCATTTCTTTTCTTTTCACCATTTCTTAGATTTGTGAAGATAATGAAAGTTTGAGATCAGAGATGCTGTGCCGTCGAAGCCTGAGTCTGGTGTACAGCACCATAGAGGAGAACTTTCCAGAGGCCACTTTGCAGTTTTTGTCTGACCTCCTGCAGCCCGGTTACCATCCACCCAAAAATATCACCAATCACCTTCTCCGTGGTATCCTGCTGGATCCCGTCTGCCCCCATCTGCTCTGTGTGCAGGCGTTTAATCTGCTGATGAGGACACAAAGGTAAGAGGACTGCAAGAAAGACATATTTCCAGCTGCAGTTTATGGTCGAACTACTCCAGGTGTTCAAAGCCGCTCCTGCATGGCCGCTGTGCTGCAGGATTTAGATGTGTCCCGCTGCAGCATGCCTGAATTGATTGATTGATTTTTCATCACGATCTGCTTGGGCAGCCATTTAATTTGAATCAAGCGTGTGGATCAAGAAGACATCTTAAACCTGCATGATTACAGGCCACAAAGACTCGGACTGGACACTCCAGATCTACCTTTTGTGTTGTGTCTTAGTTCCTCTGTTCACTTTTACTGTCAGACTTTAAAGCTGCTTTCTCCTCGCAGACACCACAGAGCCAGTAGAAGCACCGTTCCATGGGACTGGGATTTGCTGACTTCAGTCTTGTCTGATCAGGTACTGAAATGCAGGTAGCAAAATGTGTGCGATGAAGCAGTATGAACTGTTTATATCTAAGATGTAAAATGTCATTAGTAGATGAGATATTGTGACATGATTATAGTCTCTGGCTGTATGAGTTGAGGCAGGTATATAATAAAATGATAATTATGTATATAATGATAAGACTGTTATGGATGAAACCTGTTTAGATCTTTGTTGTTTGTTTGAACAAATATTTCCCTTCTTTGTCTCTTAGGAAAGAGCAAGAAGGCATCGGTGTGAGGTGGTGCGCATGTTTCTGGAATACACAGTGCAGACTTTAGAGGATGACTTCCAGGCCAGATATTCTTCATCCTCTCTCCATCACTCCATCGCAAAGACAGTGTTATCATGTGATCGGCACTTTTCTCGAGTCAGGTATGTTTTGTAACTCCTTGTTCAGGGCTGCAGCCGTTGGGCCTGGTCTCTGGTGATCCTGACCTGCCTCTGAGCCTTGAGTGGTGGTGGGGGGTGGGGGGGGGGGGGTGTCGCCTTAGCATGATCACATTTCTGTGAGCACCGTTCACCCCGTCACTGAGCTTTAGGTTTATTCATGAGGAGACATATTTCCTTACATGATCTCTGACTCTGCAGGATCTCGTGAGATCCTCTGTTTTATATACAGGCGTAATAGATGGAATGGTATCTGGTTTGATTGCAGTTTCTCCTTTTGTGGTGTCTCTTCTATTTGGGTTGTGTTTTCTTTCTCTCTCTTTTTCTGTCTCTTCCAGTCGGTCCAGCAACAAGTATTCACTTAAATAAAAATAAATAAAAAAAGAATAAATAAAGAATTTTGATTATCAAGAGGATCTCTGTATATACTTTTCTTTTATTTTACTCAGTGGTTCTGAAGGTATGCTGAGGATCCCCTTTATACAATTACCAAAAACCCATGGACCCCCCCTTCCTGCTCTGTGTTGAAACTAATTTTATGCTTTCATTAGCTAACGTCTTCCCATAAAACATGCATTCTGGTGTCATTTCTTCAAATTAAACTAGTTTAGGTAACTATCAGCTATTTTTTAGACATATCTGAGAAATGCCAACAAGTCAACAGGTATTTTTTAATGGTGATGGGACTAAATGAACTGCCTCACATACCATGTGGGGAAAAGCAAACAAGATAAATATAGTAAGATAACTTTAGTTGCTGTAACTGCTCATCTGTGTTGTTGTCATCTGTACTGGATGCTTGTCTTAATTTGGTGATAGAAGATGATGATACATAATTTGTACTTGCTTGTGATCTGAGTACATTTTACAGCTCCGCCCCGTCCCATGGATATGTTTGACATATTTCGTTAAAGTTGTGCTTTCTTAACATTTTCTAACTACATTTGTTTATAGGGACGTTATCCAATGGCTGTTTTCTGCCATTATGAAATCAACAGAGCAAGGAGAGAGTCAAGAAACCATCCGGGAAAGAAATGAACAAATAAGGTAAATGAAAAAGGAACGATGTAGTAGTCAGCTGGAGCAGAGGGAAAAGCAGAATACTGCATTACTTTATGCAGGCTTATTGGATTTTAATTTTAAACATTTTAATTTAACATGAATTTCTCCTTGTTTTCGGCTTTGTGTCCATTGCAGAATAGTGTCCATCCTCCAAAGGATGCTGTCTCTTGCTCTGGAAGTGGACCGTTCTCCTGCTCTAAACTCTGTCAAGCTCTCCCAGGAGCTTTTCCATATGCTGCTCAGCCACGTGCCTCTGCGCGCCCACAGGTCAGGAGCAGAGTCCCCATTTTTCTGCGTAATTCTGGGTGATGTGGTTATTGCTTTTAACGTTTGGTACATTTAAGCTGCAATTATCTTCAGAAAATGATTTACTGTGATTATCCCATTGATACAGTGTCTCTTGTTTCCAGTTGTTCAGAACTTCTTTGATTGGTCCGTTTCTGCTGTGCAGGATGTTATTGTTGGAGAGTCTGCAGAGCAAGCTGCTGAGATGTAAGCTGTTGGAGCATCTCCTGGACTATGCATGCCCACAGAAAATCCCTCTGCCCATGTCGCTTCGCCTGCTGCTGCACTTTCTAAAGAACTGCACTCTGGCACCAGACCCTACGGTGATGATCCAATTTGTTTATGTAATCTTCATCTATTATAATCACTGTTGACTCGCTCACATATTGATGATACTAAAATATTCTTTTTATTTGTTGATATTTTTTACATTGCAGACACTATTGTTTGTTTTAAGTGAATGTCTGTCTTACTACCTAAATGTGATTTATAGGATGGCACTGAAAGATGGCAAAAGTGGGAAGAGTTGATTCACCTCCTCTGGATGTTGTTACTCAGCTATAACAGAGCGATGAAAGGTAGGCTGCAGGGAAATGCTTCCACACAGATAGGATAGTGAAATGTGCTGTTTTTTGGGGAAATTCAGTGTTTGAAAATGTTGGGATTTCATTTTTAATTATTACAACAGTTTTATCAAAATATTGACTGTGTAAAAGGAGGATTAAATAAAATGTATTTATTTAAAAAAAAAAGAGAACAATCAGATTTTGTACTTATGACTATAGTGTGTTTAACTTCTTTTGTTTTTATTTTTATATTTGTTTATGATTGTGAGTGAAACTACTGTACTCCACCCTATCATATGTAATCCACAGGCTACCTGTGCAGCTCTCAAACTGAACAAATGGGGAAAATGTGCACTTCGGTCTACAAGCCAGACGACGTGCTTTCGAAAGCTGCTGTTCGAGACGCTGTAGAGACCTTCCTGTTCAGATCTCGGGCTGATCTCGGCCAGCCCTTACCTCTTCATGTGGAAGAGTCACTAACATATCTGCAGGATTACCTGCTGGACGTCTGTCAGTGTTGAATTGAAAACTGTTTGGGTCTTTTAAAAAACGTTACATTATTTTAAGGCAACATTTTCAGCATTGTGATGTTTTATGTAATTTAATTGTGTGAAGGATTTTGTAATAAACTTTGCATCTCAATCATTGTTTGAATGTTTGAAGGAGAGATCAAAATAATGTGAATAATGTTTGTTTATATGTCTGTGCGTATATATATATATATATATATATATATATATATATATAATTTGTAGTTTTTCTACTAGGTACACAAATCATTACATTGTTATCTTGTCAGACTCGACACTCAATGTTTGATAAAATAACCTGTTGTGCATATTTTTAAAAAGTATAAGGGGTGTATCTGTTCTTCTTTAGGGTATTCATCACTCATCTTACAGATTTTATTTGCTTAAGGTCAACAGCTGTTGGACTTTATAGAAGCTGACCAATAGGAAGCGGCTGCGCTGTTATCGACTGTGGGGAAAAAAGAAAAACCCTTACAGTCGCCATGATACAGCAGCGGAAACGGGGAAGAAGTAGCTAGAAAACAAAAGAGAACACGCAGTCGTCCTCGCGATTTGGTATGCTCTTGCAGGTAAAAATTATATTAGGCTATTAGAAATATAGCGTTTTAACTTATATGTTCATGAAGTAGGTTCGATTTAAAAGCTCGCATACGTAATTTTATCAAGTAGGACGATTTCGAATAGTAAGTCGGTCAGCTTCAAATAATTGGGATCTGGTAGCTTTCAGTTAGCATGCTAAGCTAAATAGCTCGTAATTGCTCGCAAGTTTAGCATTGCGGTGCTTTGTGTGTGCTTGGTTGCTCTCGCTGTTTATTTCCGTAATAGATATTCCTGCTTGTAAAAGCTAGCTAGCGATAGCTAGTAAATTTGTTGTTTCGTGGCCTAGTGTTTATGCGCAATTCAGTTGCCATTATGTAAACAAGTGTACATTATCCTTTAATACTAACTCGGGTTTTATGCTGACCTGTTTGGGAAGCCCGTTGGAACCACTGAACTAATAAAAGCCATCATTTGTTTGTTAATGTTGCGTTTAGCAAGTGAGCTGGTTATTGATTTAGCTGTGTTGTGTGTTCAATAGCTTCCAATTTAGGTTAAGCTAGGCTAATCAGTTAGCGACCTAGCGAACAATCGCAAGCTTAGCTTTGTTTATTTTCAGGGTTTCATAGCATAGCTTTTACGTTTTACAAATTGGAAAGATTTATTGTAAAAAGCAGTGAACTTTTTCTAGATTGGCCTGTAGATTCTTGCTCTATAGTGATTAATCGTAAGCCATTAACTTATGTAATAATATAATCACTTAACAGGAAGGCGTTGAATGGGATTTCCTCGTATAAATGATCGCATATAAGATACGTTTTTGGTTATAACTAGTTTCAAGATGTTCGAAAAATACATTTTCGCACATTTGTTGCTTAAAAAAATAGTGCCTTTAATTGATGAGCTAGTTGCGTTTTCATGCAGAGCGTCACCGTTTCAGACCAAATGTACGGAATTACTCGTAAAGTGTTGTATTGGTGGACATGTTAAAATGTTCTGATGAAGGTGATCTCTGAAGTGTTATAGGAATGCCCAAGGAAAAATATGACCCGCCGGATCCCAGGCGGATGTACACAATTATGTCCAGCGAGGAGGCAGCAAATGGGAAGAAGTCGTACTGGGCTGAGCTGGAAATCAGTGGTGAGTGTTGTCTGGGAGCCTGTGCCTTTTTATAGATGTCTCTGTTTTACAGTCAATACAAAACTTTGTTGTTGCTGGGAAATAAAAATAGATCTTACAGGAAATAATTTACAAGAACTAAAAAAAAAAGCTTCAATTATATAAGATTATAAGATTATTTTGATGTTTAAGTAGCTTAATGCACTAAATCACCACAGCACTGTTATAGTTCTACAACAATTTTATATAAATGTGATTTCTTTTTATATATTTGTTTTGTTTTCCTGTAAGAAAAAGACATATTTAGTATCCTATTCAAGTGAATTTAAAGATGGTCATATAATCTAAATGGCAGTAACAAGTTTTTTTTATCCTTCTAAAAGTCCTTCTAAAAATGAATTATACAAACATTTAATAAATAAGCAGGTTTAAATCTTTGCTTTTGGTAAAACTGAACCTTTTTTCCCACTTTTTTATGGGAAGAAAATATGTAATGCTTTTGCTTATTTAACTGCTTCATAAAATCAAATCCTTTTGTTTTTTTTAGGCATCTTATGAGATGAAACTAGGAACAGATTATTTTGTTGCCTCTTATTAAAGTGGTGAACTAGGCTACATTACTAATTGTGTTCAACCAATTTCACTGGTAATGCTTCACAGTTGATGGGAGCCTGAATGCTTTTAGTCATCTGAAATAAGTCATGCTATTTTAAAACTTTCTTTAATAAACCAGTCATGTCCGGGTCACTTCCCTCCCTGCTGCTGTGAAAGTGATCCCAAACTGTTCTTTGAAGACAAGACTAGATGCTTTTTCTGATTAGTTTTTTGCTGCTCCTTATTACTTAAACCTCAGCTCTGAGCTACTTTTTAGCAACTAGTTCAGTGTAATTTAGTAGAACAAAAAAACTTGGAGCTAATTTGTTTCCAAACATGATTTTATTCATGATTTATAGTTGTGGATTGAGATGAAATATTTAAAAACAATAACCTTATGTGTTTTTTTTTTTGTTGCTTTAGTTTAATTAGATTTTACCCTGGCATAATGCTTGTGTGTTTTCTTTTTACTATTTATTTAATTTTCTATTAAATGCTAAGCTTTCTTTTAAAGAATTAATTGACCGAGCTTCTTTATTTTACTTAATATAAACAGCATACCTTCTCTTCAAATGAATGTCCACATCAATAAATGCTCAAACATCTTGTGAATAATGTTGCATTCGGTGGAGTTTTCCTGTAGATTTCGTAATGAAAATGTAACCAATTAAATTTGATGTATATTACGTGACATCACACAGCTGGTCAGCATGTTGCTTTGATTACCCTTATCGTGTGAAATAGTTCCTGAAGCGATCATGTTCATAACAGTAAGGGGAAAAAAACTAAACATTTCCCCCCGTTTACTTCCTGTTTCTGCAGGTCGAGTAAAGAGTCTCAGCACGGCCCTGTGGTCTCTCACCCACCTCACTGCCCTTCACCTCAGTGACAACTCACTGTCACGCATCCCGCCAGACATTGCCAAACTACACAATTTGGTGTACCTGGATCTCTCATCCAATAAGATCAGGACCCTTCCAGCAGAGCTCGGCAACATGGTGTCTCTCAGGTTGGTGATCTCAGGTGTTGATAATGCTAAACTGAATAAAGTAGCAGCCATACATAACCAAAGGAGAAATAAACATTAATTTTCTTGGTATTTCTTATGTTTTTAGTATCAGAACATTTAGTTTAACACACAGGTTTTGTAGTTATGGTAAAAACTATTTATTTATTGTGTTTTTTTTCTATGATCCATTTCTTTTTCTTGTGCAGGGAATTGCTTTTAAATAACAACCAGTTGCGGGTTTTGCCATTTGAACTGGGAAAACTCTTTCAGTTACAAACACTGGGGTTGAAAGGTGAGTGGGTGGCTTCTCAGTGTTTTCCTTTTTTTCCCAGACTGTTTTTTTTTTTTGTAGCCCCACTGACCTTAAAATCCCATAATTTTCCTGGTGATTCAGACTCATCTACTTTTCTTTTTTTTTTTTTAACAGGAAACCCACTTGCACAAGAAATTATGAGCCTCTACCAGGAACCTGATGGCACACGGAGATTGCTCAGCTACTTGTTAGACAATCTGGCAGGGGCTATCAAGCGCAGTGAGTATTATCCCACTTCTGCTGTTGTGAGTTTTTAGGATCGTACATCTCAGCGTTTCTATTTGTATTTATGTAAAAAAGGTTACATTGATGTATTTAATACTATTCAATAATTTGCAGGATGTTACCTGATATTGAAACAAGTGTTTCTCTCTCTTAAAGTTATGTAAGTGTCCATATTTAATCATTTAATCATCTTAGTACCAACAGAGCAGCCCCCAGCCCGGTCATGGATCTCGCTCCAGGAACCAGACCGAACACGTCCTTCAGGTAGGGACTATGTACAAAGATTTTAGCAAAGGTGTGTGTGCGTGTGTTTTCTCTGTACCATAAGGTGTCCGGTTGTGCTTTATTTCCAAAGCCATGAATAGTTAAGCCACAATAACCTGAAGTTTTGCCAGTTATGGCTATGATTAATTTATTTGGCATCGCTTTAATTTCTTCACAATGAGTTCAGTAAATCATTTAGAGGGAAATTATGTGCGTTTGCAGATTGATTGCAGAACAAGTGACTTGCACACTGCGCAGTATTACAAATCCGGTTTGGAAATGCTTTGGAGTTATCACAAGTTGTTAGATGGAGGAGCTCCAATTAAGGATGAAGATGTGCAGTTTGTCAGCCAACGTTTGCTTAATATGCCAGTAATTGCAACCCACTGGTATAATGTTGAAAGTAATCATCTGAATTTGCAAGCCTCACTGTTTAATTCATGGTTGTAAGTCTTTAATGATGTATATGTTTGTTTGTTTCCCTTTAGCTTTGTTCTCTGTGATGTGCTACAATGTGCTGTGTGATAAGTATGCCACGCGACAGCTATACGGCTACTGTCCATCATGGGCTCTGAACTGGGAGTACAGGAAGAAATCCATCATGCAAGAGATTCTGGGCTGCAACTCAGACATCATCAGTTTGCAGGTGAGAAATATTAAAATGTCAATTTAGCTTTTGATGCTTGATGTTGTCCTTGTTTCGGTGTATTTGATCATGAGTCATTACACAAGATGTAACAACAAACTGCTGAGTTATCCAGTAATGGTTCAGAAAACGCTCCAGTTGTAAAGAATTATGTATTCTTTTTTTTTTATTTTTTTTTAGCAATATATATATTAGAATATTTTCCAGTTTATTGTTAAAAATAGTTTTGGGATTCATGAGGAATCAGTGAGTTTTACTAATGCTTAGTGTCGATCCTTCTGAGTGTAGCTTATTCTGAGATGACTGCTTGTAATGTTGTGTCCACAGCATTATTAGATTAGTTAAGTGGCATGACTAAGTGTAGTGAGGAAAAATGTGCTTTTATGGTTTTACTCATAACAGAGGCAGATTTATTGCTTTTGGGTTAATTTTGCTTCAGTGAAAATAACATTTTTCCTTTGTTGACTCATCCTTTGCTGCACTAAACACAGGTGGCTAAAGATGGGAAAAATCATCAGTCAACACTCGTACAGTTATGGTTTTCTGTTTCCTTATTGCTGATTTAAGCTTTTAGTTTGCATTTATTTTCAGCTGGTATTTATTGTATCGCAGTGACAACTTTCACTATTTAAGATTTGCTGTTTGTAAACAAGTTATGTTTTCTGGATAAGCTAAAAATGATATCAACTTATCTCAGTCTGCCAGGCAACGTGTTCTACAGCGTGTAATGGCTTTTTAAACTGGTTCCACTGGTGTCTTCCTGAGCGGGTCATGCTGGTGTTAAACATGGATATCATCAACCAAAGGAAGAAAGAGGAAAATAAAAATGAGGGGAAAAATCTGATCTATTGGATTAAATTTAATAAAATTAAGTCATTAAACTAATTCTGGGTTCATTTTGTATTAAATGTATTCTTGAATTTCTAATAACTGGCTCAATATTATTAGTTTAGGGGACTTAGACGGCTGCTCAAAAATATTCTTTTTTTTTTTCTGCTGCTAAAGGAAATATTTAGTTTTGTTTTTAGAAGCGTTTTGGTTATTGGAAAGTCTATAAATGTCCGTTGTGCATTTCAGAAAGTAATTCTTTAAGACTTTCTGGAGACGCACATTAATCTTGAGTTTGCACGGTGGGACTTCACTGCATTAAAGTAGAAGGTCTGGCTGCTCTGTCTTGGTGCGACTCGCATGTTCTTCCAAACCACAGATTTGTGTATTATCCTGATACCTTCTCATAGCAAGTATGTTTATGTGAAGCTTTTAGTTAGTCTTTTAGAGTCGCTCTCTCGCTCTCGCTCTCTCTCTCTCTCTCGCTCTCTCTCTCTGTGTGTGTGTGTCTCAAAACTGTCTGTTTTAATCAGTTATGTTTTACACATGTCAGATTATCCTTTTGTTTACCTGCCGTTTTTATTTGGATCATTTACAGGAAGTTGAGACGGAGCAGTACTACAATTACTTCTTGCCTGAGCTGAAAGATCAAGGATATGATGGGTTCTTCAGTCCAAAGTCACGAGCTCGAACTATGTCGGAGTCTGATCGCAAGCATGTCGATGGATGTGCAATTTTCTTCAAGACAGAAAAGTAGGTGCTGGTTATAGCCTGTGATGTCGGGTTTAATTGGATCTTTTACTTTTAAACTAAGCTGCATAAATCTCTGGAACTGTTGAGTATTTCATATTGATTTGTAGTCGGGTTAGGAAAAACAAATTGATGGCAAAAAATATGCCGTTGCCTTCAAATTGACGAGTGGTCAAAAGCAGCTTTACTGCATCTCTCCTCATAACTGTACCTCTGTCCTTTCTGCTGTTTATGTTTAAAGGATCGGCTCATAGAAGAACTGTACAGAAAGGCATCATGTAGCAGGATGCTCAGATTCTATTTAGACATCAGATAATAAATGGAGGGAGACGATCACATGAAGAGCGAATAGACCGATCTATTCTGTCCCTCTATATGAGTGAAGCCCAAGTTACTGATAGAAGCTTTAGGAAACAGCCTTTCTGTCTCCAACCTGCACCACTAAAATACATGTTTTGTAATCTGTTTGGGTTCGTCATGTGAAATGTAGATTCTGTGCTGCCAAAAGTGTCAGGACTACACATTTAGGCTGGTTTGCAGTGCTTGAATATTAAAATCCAAGCAAGGTAAATATTTACTATGTCCATATTTTCACTTTGATGGTGAAAAGTTTTTAAAATCTGAAATGGACACAAGTTTTTTTCAATACAGTAAAGAGAACTGCTGTTTTCTGGGAATATACAAAAACTCCCCATTTTCCATACTGGTGTGCAACCAGTTTAATTCATCATTCATGTAACATTGCAAGAATATTCCACTGATCAGTTTTACATAGTTAAAACTATGTAAAACTACATCAGTTTTACATAGTTTTAACTATTTGCAATCTTCTTGTATAT
>JBAMIG010000007.1:18746780-18758628 GCA_037177335.1 Kiunga ballochi
ATATATATAATTCCTCCCAATGTTTAAAGTCCTCTTCCTGTTCATCTCCAGGTTCAGTGCGGTGCAGAAGCACACAGTGGAGTTCAACCAGCTGGCCATGGCAAACTCAGAGGGCTCAGAGGCCATGCTGAACAGAGTGATGACAAAGGACAACATTGGCGTCGCTGTGCTGCTTGAGGTCCGCAAAGAGATGATGGAGATGTCCTGTGAGTGTTCAACATATTCTAACTCTTTAGATCTACGTTTGGGTCGAGGCTACTCCAGATATGATCAATGTTTTTTTATGTAGACCTGCTTTTGTTATAAAATTGAGAAACATTTGTCTAAAACTCGCTGAACAGCTGGATTTCCAGTACAGGAGGTTGTTTGTTTACAATCCTATGTATAGCTCTAGTGCTTAAATAAGTAATGGGGTATTTTATATCCTAGATGCTTTCTGTATCTCTTCTCTCTGATCATATCTTTCCTTGCCTTTCAGCCGGTAAGTCACTCCATGGCATGGAGAAGCAGCTTCTCCTGGTAGCCAATGCCCACATGCACTGGGATCCCGAGTACTCTGACGTCAAGCTGGTCCAGACCATGATGTTCCTATCAGAGGTGAAGAGTATAGTGGACAAGGCCACTCGCAGTCTCAAGTTGTCATCCGTCTCTGGTGAGACCAATGCTATTCCTCTGGTGCTGTGCGCTGACCTCAACTCTTTGCCAGACTCTGGTAAGTAAACGAGAAATGGCATGCGGGACAATATTATAGCAATAAAATCCACAAAACTCATCCACTTTCCCAATTCCTTACATGTAACTTTGTTCTGACGATAATGAGCCACCTATAAGCTTCAGGAACACCTGCATAGATTCAAACTTCTCTCTGGTGTTTTGTGGTTTTTAGGACTAAACAGGCATCCAGAAGATGTTTGAGTTGTCATGAAGGAGTTTCACACTAATTTCTCTGCTGTTTCCATAGTTTTTATACATTTTGCAGAAGTAAATGGATTTATTAAATTATTAAATGGAGAGAAATGAGTTTTAGTCATGATGCTTAACAAACTAAATAAAAAAAGAGGTTTTTCTGGAAAGAGTGGTTAAAAAAAGGAGGGTAATGTTGTGGTCCTGTGGCTTACTGCAGCTTTAACATTTTGTTTTTGTTCTTTTTGGCTCTCAAATGATAAATACCAGCAGTGAAGCTGAGCATTGTAACAAAATGCCAAGTCAGACAAGTGACCTCATATTAAAGTATAATTACTGACATTGATATTTTATTTCCCTAAGTTTCTTTGGTCGTCATTTAAAAAGTGTAAACACAGTTATTTGATAATAAATAGCATCACCCAAGCACTAACCATGAGTTAAAGAAGATATTTTATGTTATCATTTATAATCTTAGAAAAATGGACAAGAAGTCATAAATTCTGCCAGGATATGTAAACTTAACCGTAAAGATGTGTTTTTTTTTTTTTTTTTTTTTTTTTTTTTTTTTTTTTTTGTTTTTTCCTTCACAGAATATTTGAGATCATAGTTACTTTCTGAAACTATTGTTTTTATTTATCACAGCAGCAAAATGTCTAAAAGCAACATGGACCCTATAAATGCTTCTTTTCCAGGCAGTGTTTTATAAATAAACATTACATCCTAAAATTCAGAAATAACAATATAGAGAAAAATGTTAAAAATGCAGCTGAAGTCAGAAACTCTTATGTAATATTACAAAACAAAGTCTACCTCACACTAATCAACTGGTTTTGGAACAATAATGTTAATAGAGTTGCATGCTGTACACGATGTAGTGGAGTATTTATTTTAAATGATTTTTCCATATTTACTATAATCATGGAATAGGTCTGAATTATTATTATTATTATTATAGTAATTTTTTTGGTTTCTGATATGATACTCGTGCGACGTGTCTCAGAAACGGTATCAGATGCATCAGGCCATAAGGGGTTAATATTGCATTTATACTGTCAGAAGGTGGTGAGAAATGTCGTCTTTTGATCTGTGAACACAAAGCAAAATTATTATAAATCTTAAATCCTAACGCAAAATTAGATTTAATCTTATAGGTCAAGTAGTTCTTTATTATTATTATTATACTTTGAAAAATCTCTTTTGCCTAGGTGTGGTGGAGTACCTGAGTACTGGTGGAGTGGACTGCACCCACAAGGACTTCAAGGAGCTCCGTTATAGTGACTGCCTGACCAAATTCAACTGCAATGGCAAGAACAGCACGTCCAATGGGAGGATCACCCACGGCTTCAAGCTGAAGAGCGCCTACGAGAACGGCCTGATGCCTTACACCAATTACACCTTCGACTTTAAGGTAATTTTACAAGCCAAACACATTTTCTATGTATTTAGTCTTGAAGCAGTGTACCCAACCTGCAGAAATGTGAGGAAGAAAGCACGGCATTTCCAAAGTAGCGTTATTTTTCATTTCCACTCAGTGAAAACTGTTCCTGCACAAAATTGTCCTCTCCTCTCCTCAGGGTGTCATCGACTATATTTTCTACTCCAAGCCTCACCTGAACGTGCTGGGTATCTTGGGCCCTCTGGACCCCCACTGGCTTGTAGAGAACAATGTCAGCGGTTGCCCACATCCTCACATCCCCTCTGACCACTTCTCCCTCTTTGCTCAGCTGGAGTTGCTCCTGCCCAACGTGCCCTCCCAGGTCAACGGGCTTCACCTGCCTGCACGCAGGTAGTGAGACCCTGCCATACCACCAGGGGGAGCTGCAACCACAGCTTCTCCCTCCTAACCCTGCTCCCTCCCACAACCAGCTCTTCCCTCCATCACACCGGAGGAGGAAGACGTAAAAGTAAAATAATTTAAAAACAAGAAAACCACCAAGAAAAATCCAACCTGTAAAATACTCGTACAGTGAGGTCTGGCTGACAGGGATTTTCGTATGATGTTATAGATATTCTATATTTTTCTTTTTTCTTTCCGTTTTTCTTTTTTATGTTCTTTTTTTAACTGCTTGATTCAGTCCCGTCTGTGTATCATATTTAGTGTTTTTTGGACTACTCCCTTTCCTCATCAAATTCAGCAACCCCACCTACTTTGCTCGTGTCTTTCAAACTAGAGCGGATGGTAGCGCTCTCAGATTCGCCACATAAGGCACTGTTTGGTTGAAGAGCGAGGGGAGATATTTAATCGGCCTGGTGGATGACGTGCACCTGAAAAGCTTCAGAGCTGATGGTCTGCCTGTCTGTCTGTCCTGTATAAATCTAAAACCAGCAAAGACAGCAGACTTGTCAGTTTTTTTTAGACCGCCATCCTCGGCTTTTTGCTCGTTATCTACATTTTGTTCGACGGCATAAATACATCGAGGTGTAGTGGAAGCAGCTGTTAACTGGTAATTAATCATCCCTGGAGGTGGTTGCAGCTCATATGAGATGACATTTTACTGCTGTCATTCTGTGGTGCTGAGGCCTGTTTGTGTGGTCGCGGCCTCCCGTGGTGCTACACCTCTGACTCCAGCTCTGGTGCATCAGCCCCACAAACACACAGTTGCCTATAAAACTAGGAACGCCCAACGTACATTTGCCTGATTTCACATCGGCGGCGTGTAGCATTGAAAGAAGTATGTTGTGAGGACTGAAGAGCAGCTACCATCCCATTTGCAGACTGTTTTTACCCCAGCTTGTATAGTTGTTAGGCTAGTGTTGTGCTTAGGAGCCCATGGGGGCCATGTATCACCTCCTCAGAGCGAGGGATTTAGCTGATTGGCAAAGCAACGGGGGGCCTATCACTAATCTTTTCTTTAGTCGTGGTTGCATTTGGACAGAGAGAGCGAGTAATGGTTGATACGTCGGGATAAAACCAGCATTTCTCTCACTGTCAGGAGTTGCCATTCAACTCCACACATGCAAGCTTACACAGACACAAACACACGTGTTTAAAAGTGATTGCAGGCAGATTTGTAGCACTGTCTCTGAGGCCAGTAGTGACTTTCCCCAGCCATAGTCCCAAAAGCAGAGCGTTTGTTTGTTTTTTTTTCACAAGTGTTTGTACAGAAAAAGAAATCTAGACTCACTCTTTACATGATTGTATATTAACCACAAAAGACCTGTTTTCTGGCGTTTTTTGTACGGAAAGTAAATTATGATCAGATTTGGGGAAAATAAGATTGTATTGTAAAATATGGCTAAATTTTTATCCAGTTAATGTTAAGATGAATTGATATTACCAGCTTGTACAAAAGACGTAAGAAGAGGTTGTTCGAGGCGTTCGCTGCCACTTTGCACTCCCTGCAGATTGACTGTAATTAATGTGTCAGTATTTTCATCTCCCTCCTCTCTCTGCGGTTGGTTTGATCTGCCGGCATATTGCTGCGATGTAAACGCACACAGAGCAAACTCTGTCTGTTGCTTCTCGCCCATTAACAAAGCCATTGATCCACACTGATAAAAGGACATGCAAGGATGAGTCACATCTGTTCATCTATGTGTTTCCACTCAAAAGTGATGTGTGATTGCGTAAATCCCACACCAACATCGTGCCTCACTGTAGACGTCGTCTTGCACTACTTCCACGCAACGAACGCCCGAACAACCTTTTCTCATTTTATTTTTAAATACTGTTGAGACATTTGTGAAGATTTTATGTCTTTTCTTTTTTTTTTTGTCAATATTCATTTCCTTTTTTATGAGATGTGATGATGTAATGATGTGTATATCCTTATTCATTGAGCTCTATATAGTAATCAGGTATGCTTTCTCCACTGAGCCTCTCTTTCCTCTCTGCAAAGAGTATAAGGAGGGTGTCTTATCTTTGTAAATTCACTATCAGATTATTTTGCTCCCTCTTTGTACCTAAGCACAGCTCCATGCCTAGGCCCCCCATAAACACCTGGCTCCTAAGCGTCCCTTCCTGGCCACACATTTTAAATCTCCCTGAGCCATTCCCTCCTCCCTTTATAAACCATCCTGACCTCAGACTTAATCTAACTTCTACACTGCTCAAGCTGTGTCTTTTTTAACGCCCTTTGCCCAGACACTTTGTATAGTTCTACCCTTATCACTGCAGCTATAGTGCCATTTGTGGAGCCCCTACCTCTGGAAAGGTGGGAGGCTTACTTTACCTTCCTTTTGGATGAACAAGGGATGAGGGTCAATGAGCGTACGTCTTGCTGCCATCTTTGAATCGCATTTGTTGCATCCCAAACGAAAAGGTGAAATCCGTCAACAGTGACGGGGATATTTTAACACTCGCCCTTTTTCCACGGATGATGAGCACTTAGTAGATTCCCATGCAGTCCCCCTCACCCTGTCCAGGTTAAAGGAACCATCCCATTACTCCATGTTAAACGTTTTAAAGCAAGGGAGAAGCAGGTAAATGTGGAGTGTGGAAATACTCCTCAGCTTGATGAATTATTCCAAAACCAATGTTTTTTCTTTTGTCCCTGAATGGCATTAGTTTTGTAGTAGATTTAAAGGGTAGCTTTCCTTTTCTTTTCTTTTTTTTTTTTTTTTTTTTTTTTGTAAAGTGTGAATAAAAGATGTATCTCATGTTTTCTTTCTAAAAAAATACTGAATTGTGTTGTTGATGTGTAAAATCATGACTTCTATGATGGTGTTATGCTTGTATTGTTTTTAACCTTTCCTCCACATTTCCTTACCTCGTGGACCCCCCTTCCCCCCCCCCTCCCATCACAAACCAAATCCTCTGCAGAAATCATGATTTGTTGTCTCGATGGGTTGAAGTTGAATGTTCCTGATGGCGCCTCGGTGCTTATCGGTGGAAAAGAGCCTGCGTCGTAGGTATCTGTTAAAACTCAACACAGGGATCTCCTCTTTGTTTTTGTTTTTAATCTCCGCTTTATTTTGGATGTTGCATGGCACTAGCTGGAGAGTGCTAGTGCCCCATAGGTTAGGGCAGCAGAGCTGCCTTCCTTGTGGCTGCAGTTCATTATTAGAAAACACAGTTTTGACAGGTGTAAAACGTGTTTATGACAAAGCAGACGATGTGCCGCTAGACTGGTCCTGTGAAGATTTTTTGCGTACTCTTAGTCCATCTCATTCTGTTCTCGTGCATTACAGTGGTTAAATCTGTTAAACTAGCTAGCTACTGTGGATAATCACTGATTTGACTCCCACGTTGCTTTTGTTTGACTCCTCCCCTTTTCTCTCTGAATATGTGTCAAATCCGAGCTGAGTTACGACACGCTGTGAGCCCCAGTGAGTGATCACGTCGTTGGCTTTTCTTTTTTTTTTTTTGGTCACTGTTTTTTCACTTGGCTTCAGCGTAGAGTAAATGTTTATTTTTAACACCCCTCCTCCTCCTCCCCCCCAGGCTGCATCTCTTTGTAATGGTGCACACCAAAGCTGCTTGTAGTTCGGTTCTCTGTTGTAAATTTGTCATTGATAATTTTCAGATTCAGTTCATTGTCTTCATAAAAAGTAGGGCTGTAAGGAAAGCAAGGTACTGTTGTCCTTTTCCTTGACTCGCATAAACACCCATCATACTTTTTCCCACTGTGGTTATAGTTTGATTTCTCCGCCCATCAGCTAAACTTGGCAATAATTAATCGAAACATTCTCATTAATTTGTTTTTCTTTTAAGTTGATCTGGGATATGTAGCCGTTTCACTTTTCACACTGGTGGTGTGTATCTTTTTTTTTTTATTTTTTAACTTCATCGCCAATTTCCAAGAATATATTTTCTCCCTCACACCATTTTTCCATTTTCTCTCCCTCTTATCATGCATTTTGTATATTTGCTCATCACCTTCTCCCTGCCAATTTTAGTGGTAGTTGTTCAATGATCAGGATTGTCTTTCTGTAGTCAGCTGAGTACATATATTGATCTGTGTCACTGTGTTTATGCACTGGACCAACTATTGTTTACCATTCATGAAATACCAGCAAAAAAAAGGAAAAAAAAAGAATAATGATGAAACACTTGCACAATGTTGTAGAATGTCCATAAATCCTGATGAGAAATCAAGGCAGCTGTTTTCAAATCAACACCTACTGTTTTGAAATGAAACTGAATGGTAAACAATGCTTTCTGTTGTACCCCTTAGCCGTCCTCTTGATTCTCTTTGGACTAGTTTTATTCTTTATTTTTCTTTTTGGCTACAGGTTCTGCTTGTTTCCTTTACACCTACCTATGTATTTTCCTACTTCTGGTTGAAAATAAATTCTGTATTATCTGTTTCAAGCTGTGTCACCTCTTATTCTTTGCAATGGATATTGGAAATAAATTCTATATCTGTTTTTCTTGTCTTGGCTGCTTTTTCATCCTCTGTTTTCTTTCTTATAGGGCTTTCTCAGCCTTATTTCAAAGAGCAATTTATTTTCTCTTATTTGAGTTTATCACTGCAGTTTATTTAAAGCATTGTTGAAACGTAACATTTGTGCATGCCTTTTATTTATTTATTTAATTTTATTATAACCAACCTCTGGCTCCACAAGTGTAGAACGTGCAGCTGCTGGAGTATGGACGCCCTAAAGGTAAGCAGGTTTTTGTTCCAACCAAACCTTATATTAGCTTCAATAAAATGCAGGTTTTTGTGGCTCACTATGATACTTTTCTAAATTAACTTAAAACACTTGATCCTTTAAGCAATAAAGTGTACAGAGAAGATGCAGTGTCCTATTGGGGATTGCTTAAGCATAAAAACGAGTCAAACTGCAATGCTACTGGTGTGTGTTCTCATTAGTGAACACATGATGGAGCCAAAGGATCACCTATGGGCATTCACTGGTATCTCAACCTTCTACCAGTAAACAGAACAGAGTGGGTTTTACCAGTACTACAAAAAAAAAACCCTCTGATCATACAAAGCGGCTTCTATCTCCTACAAATATAAATGACTTCACTTCCCAAATATATAATATGCTGTAAACCACAACGTTTCTAATTCATATTAACTGGATTCTTTAATGTTTGCCTTTTATTAAGTTTTTAATGGAGCCATGATTGTTTGCTCACAGCCATTTAATAAAGGAAAAACTATCAGGCGAACTGAGTTATTGCTTATAAACAAGATTTAGGAAGAAAAAGAAAAGCTAGTAATAAATCTTAGCTGGCAAAAGTAATTTTTCTATTTTGTCATGAAATGAGCATCTTGTATTGTAATGATCAGAGAAAATAACTTGAAATGTCACAGTGAGCTCTTTAAAAATGGTCTTTCTTTACTGGTTATCTTCAGTTCAAAAAGCAGTAAAGAGGTCCTGCAGCATTATTATATACGCTCCATTATGCTATTCCATTACATCAGGAGTGCCCCACTCTTTGGAGCCACCAACCTGCAACTTTTAGTTGCTGCCATCTCCTGCACACCTGAATCAAATGTCTTGTTTTCAGGCCTCTGCAGAGCTAAATTATGTGTGGATGAGATGTGTTGGAGAAGGAATTGAGAATTTGCTCTTTAGGACTTGCATTACATGGTACCAGAAGAAAGAAATGCCTTTCTTACAAGCAGAATAAAGGAAATAAATTCAAATGAACATATGTTGATGCTGTTTTGTGCCTAACAGAGGGGCTGTTTATGTCTATCATCATAGCTTTTCCTCCGATTAAGTAAATAACCATCCATATCTGCATCTGTTGGTTTGCAGTGTTTTACACATAAAATTGTTTCTACAGAACTACTTTATCTGTAGGTCTTCAGTAAAATCACACCCCAAAGAAAAACTTTAATATTGTTCTAAACTGCTGGTGTAAAGCTGATACAAACATATATAATACAGTATACATGCTCTGTATGCTGGCATATCCGAGTCATTTTAAATCAGCAGTAAAAACTTTACAGCTTTACATGTTATTAGATAATGTTTTAACCATCAGCATGCCTCATTGTGACATGAAAAACAAAATGCTGAAGAGAAAGATGCTCCACTGGCCTTCAATCATTACTGGGAAAAAAACTGTTCACTTCAGTCCTGCATCCATACAATTACCACCAGTCATAGAGGTGACCTCCTAATCTGGTTCATAACAGCAGTGTTCATGATAAAGTGGTTGCAGAGAAGCCTGAAAGTCTTCCCCACACATACAACCTATGCCCACTGCAGCAACACAGCGATCAGGTTTACAGGCTTTTATTTATTTAGATATAAAACCCTTAATAAACTGTATGATGCAAAAGAGCTTTTACGCAAACAACCACAAAGTTTCCTGCGATTTCCTGGAAATGGACTGTGACGGTGACTATAACTGTCACCTGACTGCTCAGATGGAAACCATGGGCTTTAAAAACATGCTGCTTTAATTCAGAGGAGTTAATCTGTTTAAAATAAGCGAGGAAGTTGGATGAAGCAGCTTTCCAAGAGGCAATTTTCCTCCTGAGGTCATGAACTTTTTCTTATTTTAAAGTGTAATTTGGGGAGCAGCTGGCCGAATAAGTTCTTGTGTTGGATGAGGCGAACAAAGATCCTTCGCGCTTACAAGATGGAGAAAGAGGGCCGACATTTCTCTGCACTTCATCCCATCTCTGGCGGCTGTCTCTGTTGTTGACGTGGCAGCAAAGGCTATAAAGTTCTTTGCAGATGTGGTCTCTCGCTATGTCTCCTCTTATTTCTTGTCTTCGTTGTTACTCCTCCCTTCCTTAGCCATTGTTATACTTTTCTCTGAAAATCCAACCATTATGTGTGTGTGTGTGTGTGTGTTTGCCTGCATGACTACGAGGCCAGTTGCCTGAGTGATGTTCAGCCAGCTCCCTCTAACACGCTCTTTGGGCTCCACTGTTGTGGATTCAAGTTGTAAAGATTCAGCAACGAGCACATAAAATACAGCTATGCGTGTCTAACTGGGATGGGAGCTGCCAGACTAGACACATTGCTAACGCCATGTGGCCCAGTACTCAGACTGGAAAGTTCAACTAAATGTTCAGCCACTGGAGATAACCTCGAAACGATTCGGGCCTTCTCTGGACAGAAACATGCAAGCTGGAATAAGTTTATGGAGAGAGCAACACCTGAGCATTTGCCCCTCTGTAAACACCACATGTGTGTGTGTGTGTGTGTGTGTGTGTGTGTGTGTGCATTTTATGGCCTTGTTAAAACTTTGGGGTGTGGCATTTTGTTTTTATTAAAGAGGAAGGTGAAACCAGGGGATTAGTAGCCACAAATGCAGATTTGAAACAGACTTAAAGGTTTCCTCGCTCACTGTGTTCAGATAAGTGTTGAGTTAATAGTTTAGTCTTCACATTTTGTCATTTTTAATTAAAAAAGTCTTGTTAATGTTCAACATCAAGTCACTTTTCCATGTTTCAGAGTACAGAAAGTTCAGATTTAGTGACTTCTGAGTCGTTGGAGGGTTATTTGTATTTAAAAGTCTGCTTGTTCACTGTTTATTTGTATGCAGCAAATTTTTCTTTGCATTTGTGCCTCTAGTCTTGGTTTGGACTCTGAAACTAGACTTTTTAAAGCCTTTTATACATTTGCATAAATGATTACTTATTTCAGTAAGTGTTTTTTGCATGTGGTTATGCGTTTACATAACGAGACTAATGATATGTGGCCAAAAAAAAAAGTTGCACCTTGATCGGTGGGACAACTTTGAGAAGGGATATACATCTGATTTAACCAGGCGGACCGACATTTCAGCCAAACAAAACATGACAAGGAAGCAAACAGGTAACGGATGGTGCACCTCTGTTACCTGAATGCATCTAGATCTGCATTATTATTTTATTTTCTACAATTCTCAAGCAAAAACTAGAAATCAGTTCTGTTATACACGGCTCCAAATGAACAGCAGCAAACCCTGATTTATCCTAATAGGAGTGTGGAGTCTTCCTAGATTTCAGTCGGGGTGTATCCTGGATACATTCATCACAGGGCTAACACACAGAGACAGATGGTTTTATTTGTCCTCCAGATTTGGAAATCTGAGGAATTTTTTCCATAAATGATGAAGCTAAGTTGGAATTCTGAGGTGAAAACTCAGAAGTTTCAGATGATCCAGAGCTTGCAGGTTTAAAGATGGTGCCTCCCAGTACCGCTTTATCCTCCATTGTTGTGTTTAATACATTTAGGTTGTGACTGTTACATTTCCAGTATGAAGAGTAGTGAGTTGTTTTTAACAATATCTGTGTCATTGTGTTGCTTTGCACACAAAAAACATGTCAATGTGTGGGTTTATAGCGAATGGTTGCGTGGTGCTCATTTTTACAATGGGTTCATGATTTTTTACTTTTTTACAACATTTGTAGAAGCTCATAAACTGGCTGTTCATGCAGAAATTCCCTTCTGCAACCTGAAGAGAGTTACTTGGTAAAGACATCACTTACTCTTAGCTGCTTCATATAATGAGACAGGAAGGCACCGCCTCTGTTATTTCTCTGAAAATAAAGCAACTGATTGTTTGCTTGAATTTGACATTTGTACATACTTTCATTAAATGTGTAAAAAAAAAAAAGATGTATGCATAAAACCAGGTTTAAAATAGAGAAATCTTTCCATGTTCCTGCTGGGTTTTATATATATATGTATATACATATATATATATATAAAATCTATATCCCTGTCATTATTCGCCAGCTTGGAAGGTGTTTCCCACCGAGACATTGTGGTTTCCAGTCCATATTCTGCACACGATGCAGGTTACTTGGTTAGGATGTTGCATGTATCTTGCACCCTGCTGCACAGCTTGCACCTGGAGTCCTGCCTGGTGTGGAAGATCTGGGGCTTTATCGTACCTGCTCCTGTGATTAGTGTCTCTGTGCTTTCCTTCAGTCCAGCCCTCTTTAGCCACTAAGGCTTGTTCATTTACTACATGGTTATAATTTTTTTTTTTTTTTTACTGTTTTTTAGTTTTATATTAATTAATAATATCTATATCTATATACCCTGGCTGTTTCCCACTGTGTGGGGTAGCCTAGACAGGACAACTGTAGCTTAA
>JBAMIG010000007.1:18763326-18774869 GCA_037177335.1 Kiunga ballochi
CCGTTGGCTGCTGGGATAGGCTCCAGCCCCCCCGCGACCCCGTTAGGGACAAAGCGGTAGATAATGGATGGATGGACTTTCCCTGCAGGGTTCCACACACCTGACACATATCAGACTTAATTAGCAGACCCATGCAGAGCTTCACATCACTCTGCACGGGTCTGCTAATTACACTTTGATTTAAGTCAGGTGTGTTAGAGCAGGGAACATCCTAACACTTGCAGGACTGAGTTGCCCATCCCTGTTGTTGCTAACTCTAACCTCTGAAAAAGCATTTTACGAAGTGCAGACTGCAGGTGATGTAGTTTTCATGGATGCTCTGTACATATGTGTTTAGACCAGGAGTGCTAAAGCTTGGTGTTTGAGAGCTACTATCCCACAACCTTTAGATGCAACCCTTCTTCAACACACCTGAATCAAATGAGTGATCATTATCAGACCTCTGCAGGGCTTAATGGTACATAGATGAGGAAATTGAACCATTTAATTCAGGTGTGTTAGATGTTAGTTGCACCTAACAGTTGCAGAATAGTAGATTTTGAGGACTGGACTTGGTCACCTCTGGTTTGGACATTTTAGGTTTAATTGTAGCCCTAATGGACAGCTTTTCTTCATAGCTACCTCCTGCATGATGTAATCTCCCTGCTTTCTGTGACTCAGGTTGCCTTGTGAGTCTGCCTTGCTGTCATCATTGCAAAGCTCTAAGAAGTATAAATGGAAGTAAAACCACTGGCTTTGTTTAGCACCACAACAAAGTTTCGCTTTGCAAAGCAGGCAGATGCGAGGTAAGCACTAATAACACAAGGAACCTGTTGGGGACCAAAGAGGTGAACTATGAGGTGGTGATCTATTAAAAACTATAATTTAAACAAAGCAAATATTCCTAGAGCAACAAAACAATCTGTACATTTTTAATAATAAACATCCGACTGCTGAGGTTTGCTTCTGCTGTTGCTGCAGTAGTTACCATTGATGCTGTAGCTGTTTGGGCCTGTGGGAGAGAAGTGGAGTCTGACGTGAGAGGATGCTGGTTGCGGTTGTCCCTTTGTTTACTGTTGTTTAGTCTCCTGTATTTATAGATACAGTGCTGCCTATTTGAGCTAATTATACCTTGGATGCCATAGAGATAATTGCAGTAACAACTAGCTTGCCTTCCAAAGTTTTAAGTGTTTTTTCTTCTGTTTGTTTGTTTTATCATGAGAAAAAATGGAAACTTCTGCTGGCATGTACATGTGTTCCTACACACTGCCAGTGTGCAGATGCATATACACACGTATGTATGTATGTGATACATATTTGCCTAAATGCTTGCTTATTTACAGTTTTTTCATTAAGATGCATTCCCGGCTTTGGAAATAACCCATCATACAACCTCCACAGCTTGCTCATTATGCAGAATCAGAACCTAGGAATGTTCTTTAATCAACCATAATTATAGTTTCCCAGTCTGATGCTTGTAGGTCAGTTGTTAATCCAGGCTCCAGGTTCATAAGTTCAAAGTGTTGTTTGCTCAGACAGGGAGGGCCCCCAAACACATGCGACCAAATACTAAACAATTTAAACACCTACAGAACGGAGATTCATCACAACATACCAATGCTCCCAGGCTGGTGATGGCAGTGATGATGATGTGGAGCTGTGTTTCTGTCTGGGAGCCTCAGTTCAGCTGCTGAGCTCCAGAATTTTCTTGGCAACCATCTGTGTGTTCTTTCAGTGTCATTGCAGCTGCTTTACATGCAAAATGATGTTTGCACATCGATGTTTGCATGTAAACAGCAAAGGTTTTAATGCAGTCCCACACATGGAGGAATGCACAGATGTCTTTCTGTAAAGCTGAAATGGTTAAGTCAGCCCAGATCCAGTCAAGTGCAGTGTGGATATTATCCACATACTTTGGAAATATGGCCGACACATTTTCCAAACACTGCGTGCTGAGCTGAGTGTGCTGGACGGGTCAAGTTTGACAGGACAAAAATAATTTATTATGTACCAAAGAGATGCATCTCTCTGTCTCTCACACCAAGATACTTTGCATTTACACACAGAAAACTGTTTAAAAATGTTTTAGTGGAGGGTAATAAAGAGCCTCTGAGTTTTCCTGAACTGATATGTTATCACTGTATAATTTTTTCAAGATATAAGACCATTACTGATTGTTTTAATCCTTTCAGCATCTTAATGATAGGTGTTTTCATTAGAACCAGGGCACTTTGAAGGAAAATTGCATGAAGTAATGAGGGGTTGTGGTGCTTTGAAATAGACGTGCACCACTGTGTCACCAGTGATCCCAGTGGCAGCATGCCAGTCATTAAGGACCACTTTATATGTCTTGACAAACAGAATTATTTGCTTGTCACACGTTGATCTTTGGTTGCTCCTGATTGGACAAAATTCTCAATTTAAGATGGTTGTTTACAGGAAAGGACTTCTAACTATAATCAAGATGTCAGGAATATGGTACTAAATCTTTTTTTAACAAAAAGAAAAGGAAATGTTGTCATTATTGTTAAAATATAATAATCATAATAATAATAATTTTATTTATATAGCACTTTTCAAAACAGAGTTACAAAGTGCTTTACATAAAAATGCAATGAGTAATCACTGCATTTAAGAAAATACAATTTTGTAAAAAATATATTTTTAGTTTAGATTTAAAAACAGACAGAATTTGACAACGTAAGCTCCTCGGGCAAGGAGTTTGGAGCTACAACAGCGAGAGCGGAGTCGGGAGGGGGGCACTGTCAAAAGAGAGGTCTGAGGAACGCAAACAGTGACGAGCACTATGAGGGGACAAAAAATGGCTAATATATGAGGGGGCAAGACCTTTAAGGGCTTTAAAAACAATAGGTAAAATCTTAAAATCAATTCTAAAATGAACAGGTAACAAATGAAGAGATGCTAAAATGGGTTTAATAGGTTCTTGTCTTTTGGAGCCAGTTAAAAGCCTTGCTGCAGAATTTTGGACAAGTTGCAGACGATGAATGCTTTTTGGAATAATCCTGAATAAAGTGCATTACCATCGATAAGTGCAAACATGATTTATACAACAAATAGAGCCTGTAAGTTTCCATGCTGCAACATCTTTACTCAAAACAAGGAGTAATTACATTAATTGTAATACAACAAATCTGCTTATTAAATCTGTGCATCAAGTGTGTTTCAGCAGGTTTACTTATTACTTTCCTACATGTTGCAGCTGGATTGTTAGCCTCTTGGACATTTGAATGCCTTGATAATCCCTCCCACAAATCCCAGTTTGCCCCACAGGGTTCCACACAACCATCCCTCAGAAGTTTCTTGCACTATAATTATTAGCATTTAAAAGCATCTGCAAACAAAGTTTTGACGGTTAACTGCTGCTTTGCAAAGCGTGCACTGCTATTAAATGAGCTTTACTGTTTAAAGTGTTTGCAAATGAAAACGACAGAGCTTTTGTTTATATAGAAGGACATTTTAAAATGTAATCATTTTTAATACATAACTAAAATTGGCTTAGATTTGATTTTTCATCAAGGTTTTCTCAGAAAATCGTGCTGTTTGGTGGTCAAGTTAAGTAGCCAGCCTTGACCTTGACTCTACATTTATGTAGTTTGTAACTGGGTTAAGAAATATTTGGTTAATTTGTTTTCATAAAATATGTTTCACATTTCTATACTGTGAAAGAAAGTAATGAGATGATCAGGTGATAGTTTCAGTTCATGGACGTGTGTGTGTGTGTGTGTGTGTGTGTGTGTGCACACACATCGGTCTGATTTTTGATCGCTATGGAACAGAACAGCACCTGAGGCTAATATGCTGACAGCTTCCTCTGTGGCTGAGTGATCCTTTCTTTTAGACATTAAGCTGCTTATCTTTATTTGTTTTGCCTTCCTTTATATCTCATCTCACAAATTACTATGTTAAGCAGCAACCCTACAGACAAATGTTTAAAAGAATCCATGTCATGGTGTCTTTATCAGAATGAGAGCTTCTGAGCAACTTGTTGCTTCCACCGCGCTAACACAACATAGCACAGCCAACAATGAGCAATTTAAACTTTCACATGTTTTCCTCCACAATAAAAGTCTTGCTCATCAACTGATCATAGTTTTACCTATCACTCCATCTGTCAGGCTTTTTTTTAAAATAGACTTAGTCCTTGGCAAGAACTCTGTTTGTGTTTTGGTGTAGTTGACAAACCTTGATTATCCTACCTGGATATTCCTGCCAGTGACTGATGAGACATGTCTGGCATTCTAGCAGGTAAGTCTGCCAAGTAAGGCTCTCATATGAGAACTCTGATGCTGTGTTGATAAATTCAAGCACAGCCAAGCCTTTTTCTGGAAAAGATGCCTGAAAGAGATGAGTACACTCAGTGCAAACGTGATCTTCACAGTCAGAAAAGAAGACACGAAGGCTATATTTGGCCTCCCTTCACTCCAGTGCTGTTGCTGAGGTGAAGGTTAGCGGTTGTTAGGCTGTTTATCTCATCACTCTGGGTGAAGCAAATGGTATTTTCTTTGTGTTAAAACAACTTTGAAAAGAGGTTATAACTAATTATTTGCTGAGAATAATAGTTATAGTGAAAGAGGGAGATAGAGGAAGGGAGCAGAAGAGCTAAGAGGTGAAAAAAGATAATGATGCAGCTGGTGTGTGAGCACCTGGGAATTCTAGTAAAAGTGCTTGTGTGTCCTGTGGCGGAGATCACATGTTGTCTTTGTTTTTTGATGGAGGACACTGGCTGCAGACGCATGCCGGTGTTGAATTCAATATTCTGACATCGTCTTTCTCTGTTTATTATCACACATTGATTTGATTGACATTGAGCCCATCAATCAGTCGTATGTTAACAGACTGTATTACAGCTGTTTGTGTGATTAGGATTGTTTGCATGCACAGGTTTTTAGTTCTCTAAACTGCAGCAGAAAAACACAGATGGGTTCTTTATAGTGCTGTTAAATTCCTTGGGAGTTTATGCCAGTCCTCCTAATTTCTTACTTAAGTCCCCTGTGTCAGATGTTGCTTCAGGTGATGAAGACGAGCAGCAGAGCTCTCTTTCAAGTTTCTCTTTTAGCTTCTTGTACTGATATCACATCATAAAAACCCATTTTTCTTTCTTTTTTTAATGTTTTTTTCTTATTAAAAATAATTGACTGGAAGGTAATGTCTGTGGTACACAAACTCTTCAGTAAGTCATAAAGCTTGCTATTAAGACTTAATATAAGCTTTTTATAAGGCACAAATGCGTGTTAATAAACAGAATTACAAACACACAGATGTAAATCTAAGAGTGTTGCACCTGATTGCCACTTGACACATAGTGGAAAAGGTACAAGCATTAAACGTTAAAGTGGAAAACAATCATAGTAGCTGTAATATGAAGTGCAAACATGAGCTTGGCGTGTAATGGTTAGAAATACAAGACTGCTAAACATGACTTGGCATTTGCTCACTGAAATAAAGCAAATAAACAGTGCAGGAGATGTAACATGCATATAAGAACAAGTCCTGCAAAAAACGAGACGCAGCCAAAGATCAGCACAGAAGCAAGACAGTAGTCAACAGCACATAGCTACATACAGATGTGCTCATAAGTTTACATTAAATCTACATTTATGTTTTGGACCATTTTTCAGAGAACATGGAAAAATAACACAATATCCTCTTTCACTCAAGTTCAGGGCTAAGGGGAAGCTGTTTATTATCACAGTGTTTATCATAATGACAACAGAAACCATGATCAAAAATTTAAAACCCCAGCTTTTAATACAATGCATCGCCCTCTTTAACATCAGTGACATCTTTTGTGGATGAGGTGTGGATGAGCTTTGCTGTGTCCAATGATAAAGCTGTCCATTCTCCTTGCCTCCAGATCCTATGAATTCTACGGCTGTCTTGTATAAACTGCACACTTGAGATCTCCCCCAGTGTGGCTGAATGATATTAAGGTAAGGAAACTGAGATGGCCACTCCAGAACCTTTACTTTATGCTGCTGTAGCCAATGACTGGTCCACTAGGTTTTATGTTTTGGATCAGTATCTTGTTGGAATATCCAAGTTTGTCCTATGTGGTGCTTCTGGGCTGATGAGTGTAAATTTTACCCCAACATGCTGCATTCATCCTGCTATCAGTTTTGTCCCATGCCTTTGTAGCTTACACATCCTCAAACCACCAGTGTTTCACCTATCTGTTCCAGAGCAGGAATGGTGCACCTTTCATCGTAGACTTGTTGACTGCTCTCTGAATGCAATGTTTATTTTTGTGGCCAAAAAGTTCAACTTGGGTCTCCTTACTCTAAATGATTTTGTTGCAGAAGAGCAGAGTCTTCTGCGCTGTTTTGCATGTTGTAAGCGTGATTTTTTTTGTGGCATTTGTGTAGAAATGGTCTTTTTTTTTCTGCCGACTTGACCATGCCTCTTTTTTTTGCACCTTGATACTTCCACAGCACTGATTTTTCAGAGAAACCTGTATTTTATCTGAGGTTATCTGCGTTTTTTTCTTTCCATCTCAAACTACAGATGTTTGTGGCAGACATCTTTTGTTGGTCGACCTGTGAGAACTAGTTTTGTTGGTTAAAAGTCTGTTTTTTAAGATGGGATTTCAAAGCTTTGTATGTGGTGTGTTCTCGTATTATTACAGGTATTGTCGTGTTCCAGATGTTACAGCTCCTCCATAACTGCACAGCTGTGAGTCTGAGATCTCAAGCTGAAAGAACCCAGGACCGAGAATGGAAACCTGACACAAGCAATCTTCTTGGGGGTCTTTCCAGTGAGTTCAGTTTTATGTATTCCTTCACTGCCTGTGATGAAAATCCATTTGGTTTAATATGTCATTGATTTGGGACAGTCCCATCCATAGAAGCACGCAGAACCACATCCATGTTAAAGGTTTTACTGCTCATGAGTGTGGCTTTAAATGTTAATAAATCAAAGAGCGCTAAACCTTTTTTTAAATGGTAAATAAATTAAACGGCTTAACTTTTACTCAGTGATAAAAACCAACAGCAGGGATTTGTTGTTTCACATTTGCCTCTCTCTCATGGACACACATCTTAAGCTTCTTGTCAGATTTAAACTGAGGCAATTTATAACAAGGACATCCAGATCTGCAGCAGGTTCTGGTTAACCATAAAGACTCTTCAAATATTCTTTAATTGGACAGATAATAAACAATGAATCTCCATCCATCCATTATCTACCGCTTCGTCCCTAACGGGGTCGCGGGGGGGCTGGAGCCTATCCCAGCAATCAACAATGAATCTATTTACAATAAATAAAAGCCAAAAATTGAGACAATGGATTTTTTTTAAACATTCTCCAGCTCATTAAAAATCCAGGCAGGATTAACCAGGCTAAAACCTTATATTTCCCAGCAGGGAATCTTTTTACATACACTCTGTATTTTGGATAAATGCTCCATGATGCCAGGTGATTAACAAGATAGCTCATCTGCAAAGCATCCCTGTAAAAGCTGCCACAGTTCCAGTTTCTTCTAAAGGAGAACATATTTGCAGCAGTGCACTGAGCCTGTGTAATACTGGAACAGACCGAGAGGCTTTAAATGCCTGTTGTGTAAGAAGCATAAGCCTTTGAACTTCCTCTACCTGTTGCATAACCAGCGAGGGCACCTGTACTCACTGCCCTGCCATCTCTTTAACTTGCACCTGGTGACATTTGTGTGTTTGCTGCCAGAAAGCCGTCTATTGTTTTGACCTCGTGTCCGTTCTGGCAGAAATGGCAGCCTTCCACATGTTACTCAGCAGATCTCGGCTGCTGGTATGAAGAAGAAATGTCAGGGAACGCTGTGAAGACTCATTCTGTTCCTCTGTGACTCTGACCTCTAAAAAAGTTAAAAGAAAGATGCTATTGAGCATGGATTTAGAGTAGAAGGAGATGGATAGCCCAAAGCAGTAGAGTTCTGTTGCCCTTCTGCATCAGGAGACAACAAATATCTTCCGGTCCTGAATGATGTGTTGACTCTACACACATCATACAGTTAGCCAGGTTTTCCCACGTGGCTCTCTGTCGGATGTGCTGTAGAAGCAGAAAAAAAAGCGAGAACCATAGATCAACAGTCCGAAAGTGATGGGAGACCTGAAAGGGAGGATAAGAAGAGATAAAAGCTGGAAAGAAATGCATTGGGGACTAAGGAGAAAAGGTGTGATACTGAGAGGCACAGACGAAAGATCTCATCTTTGTCAGGTTTCACATCTTCACACAGAGCTGACAGATGGTTCATGACTCTTCTTTGGTTTAATGATCACCCTGCAGGATTCATATATGACTTGGGAAGAGCTGTGAAAGTAGATAATGTCTCTAAAATTGTATAGTATCACAAAAGCACTGTTCTGTCTCTCACAGGTGTTTTCTTTTCCCACATGAAGGATATACTTTCCAAAATCTCATTCCTGGACAAACACACAAATCCATCTTTGCTTCACTATACTCTCTTAATGTATACCCTGGGCACTGGCTTTGATCTATATTTTAGACAGTCTGAATGCGTGTTCAGAATGGATACAGGCATCACAAACTTGACACTGCTGTCTCATAAAGCTTGGCAATGCTGTTCATAAATTATTGCAAGCCAAGGAGAACTGTGGCCCTGAGGGTTTCTGAGGAGACCTTTAACTGAGCAGAGACTGCTTTACACCTGTAATATAAATTAAGTGTGGGAAGGGGAGAGGGACGGGGTGGACACCTGAACCTCATCTGCAGAGCAATACCTTACCTGCTGAGTTATTGCTGCTAGATGAATAAAACCTAAAGTCGGAATCCTGTGATCTTATGAACAACTTAAACAAGCCAATGGTAGGTTTATGTGCAAATACTGTAAAATTTAACATGTCAACTCATCTGTTACGTTTAAACCAAGCCTTTGACTTTTAAATGCATTGAATTCAATTATATGTTGTGTATGTTTCAGTCATCGCACCTTATAAAATTCCCTTAGCATCTCTCACTAGCATTTGCACCTGTTGACCACCATTAAATGAGCTTCTAGTAGCATGATTAGTCAGGGCTATGGCCGTAGTTGCAGCCCCAAATGTTCTGAACATCCAATAGACTAAAAAACCCACACCCCGCTTTCAGTCCTGCTGGAGCAAAATAAGCCGTTTTTTTTACAGTTAAAAGGTACCGGTAAGTCTGGAAGACTCAGAAAAAGTTGCATCTCATTGCTCCCGTCTTTATTTATGGCTGCATCCATCCTTTGTATGAGTCATACTCGAGAACAGGAGGTGATGAAGAATAAAACGGACAAATAGGACACCATAATATCTGAACAGATAAGGAAAAAAAGTCACAAGTAAGAAAAGGATAAATACAAATGTAACAGTTTATGACTGTCATCAATGTCAAGGGCATCTTTTATAGTTTACATTAAGTTATATGGAGTAAAAACATGAGACTCTTAGGTTAGTATAAAGACTACCTTCTTAAAAAAGGCAGCGTTGCTAATGTCTGCATATTTTCTATTTGACTTTTGTTGATCATCTATCTACATCTAATTAAGTCCTGTGCACACATAAAACATAGCATGTATTTATTTACAAAGCATCAGGGAGGCAGCAGTATCCTGACCTGGATAGCTTCACACTGTGGATAGATTCATGCAACGCTCAAATCAACACATTAAGGAGTCTCTTTATGTACGACATGTTTATGTTTAGAAAGAGAACACAAGAATTCACACAGCGTAATTTCTGCAACACATAATAAATCCTGTGTTTAACATTTCCTCCACATTTCCAGAAGCTCTTCAACAGGTAAAAATAAGACCTTAGATTTCATCCTATGGTTTTTTAAACATCCCTGGCAGTCTGGAGTGAAGTACACGCACGTTGAAGTTAGCTAAATCGTTTTAAATGCAGAGCAAAAAGCTGTTCAGACTGACTGAAAATGTTAAGTTTCACAATAATAACTTCCTTTAATTTGTGTTGAGCGTAGGAGGCTTGTGAAATGTGTCTGTCATTGCCTCCTTCCTACTTTTCCACCTACTGTGGATGTTTGCTCATTGTGGTAGAAACACATTTAGTTATTCTGGAAGCTTCTAGGAGCCCCATTAAAAAAATCATGAATCAATTTAAACTTGTTCAAAATTTCAAACAGAGCTATCATTAAATATTCACTGAGACTTCTCTGTCTGCCACTTGTAAATACATCATTGGTATGTCTGATGAGGATTGGATCAAAATGAGTCCGGCTCTTCTGTGCTTGATCTTTGGCTCTTCTGTCAAGGGCAAGTTATCAACATGAAATCTGCCCCAGCGGTGCTTGCTGTTGGCAAATCGGTGGCTTTACATAGTAAATTTAAGCACTGCGCATCCATTTTGCCTTGAATCTGTTTAAACCGAGAGTTTAACTCTCCTATAGCATTCATCCATCAGTGCAGGTGTTTAAAAACAAAGGGTGGTCTGGAAGGTGTGAGCACTTTCCTACCTGCAAACTCTGTTATGAGTGTGTGTGCGCTCTCACACACGCATTTACTCCCTGCTTTACCCGGTTTCCATGGAAACTTGTGGTGAAGGAACAGAGACTTCAAGGACAGGTATGTTTGCAAATGAGTCGTCTTTGCACCATATATCTGGTAATCCTGCACCTGCAGTTATGCCCTGATGCAAACTCGCTGCTTTGGAAGGAGCTGAAATTTTTAAGGACACCAGGAAAAAACATGTTGATTTGTCTGTTGGTCTGTGGTGAATTTGGTACATCTGCAGACCATGCTGTGTTTGTATGTTTGCTAGTGCGTGTGCAAAAGTGTGTGTGTATCACATGTTTGGCTGCTACAGATACAGGAACAGACGCAAACACAGACATGATCCAATATGGAGCAGACTGTCCTAACTTCAGTCTCACCACAAAGCCACATCAACAGCTAAAATCAGGATAGTAATCTGGACTGTTTTCAGCATGTGGAGAAAAGTTGTATCAAGGACAAAAAATCTGTAAGATTTTTTTTAAATGTAAGTTTAAATCACTCTGTCTAAACTATGTTTCATATTTAGGAGTATGTGACTGAACTGTTTGTTGCCATTTAGCCTTTATTGGGCAAATGACCATATTTGATCAGCTTTTACTTCCATGAAATCATTGAACCACACTAAGTTTTACATGAATCATCACACATCAAGCAGCATCAATGGGATCAGTCTTTCATGAACAAAATTAAAAAAAAAGAAAAACTTGTTTAGGACCGACCACTAATGTGAAGCTTTTATTTTTTAACAAAATTGTTTTTACATTTTAAAATCTTATAACATCGTTCAATATCATAACGGTCATTTAGTTGTATATTAAAATTTCCAAGAATTTCAATGACTGCCTAATAATACGTCAAAACACTGGCTGTTTATAAGTGCATCAAGTCATCTGCAGTGAAAAGATGGTCCACTTTTAAGCTTTGGCAAGATTTGTACAGATTGGTGACTAAAAATGACCAAATGGTCAAAATAACAAAATTTGTGTTATCAGTAGATAAGGTATCATAAGTGTGTATGTATGTGTGTGTGTGTGTGTGTGGATGCAGTAAAACTGCATTATAACTGTACAGCAGTGTGTGA
>JBAMIG010000007.1:18796207-18808310 GCA_037177335.1 Kiunga ballochi
TGTACAGGTGTTCTGGTAGATTTAATCTTATATGAGGGAAAAGTCTCTGCTTAACAGTATTTAGAAAAACAGATATCACCCTCACTACGCTGATGACACTCAGCTTTTCCTCTATTTTCCATCCGATGATACAACCATCTCAATGAGAATATCAGCATGTCTTACTGATATCTCTGCATGGATGAAGGATCACCACCTTCAGCTAAATCTTTCCAAAACTGAGCTGTCCAGCCAAACCGTCCTTACTTCCACCAATAAGGGTGAACTTTGACTCTATCATACTGGTGCCTACGTCTGTTGCCCGGACTCTTAGTGTCATGATGGACGACCAGTTGACCTTTAAAGTCCATGTTGCCTCAGCGTCTCGTACTTACCGTTTTGCTCTGTAAAACATCAGAAGGATCAGACCCTTCCTGACAGAACACACCACACAGCTTTTGGTCCAGGCTTTAGTCATCTCACACATTGACTACTGCAACTCCTTACTGGCACTCAAAAAAGAGACAGCAACAAATGCCTGGACCAGAAAACCCCAACACTGAGCTGGCTACACCAGCTTTTCCTGAATACTCACCTTTTAATTTTAGTCCCTGTCACAGATGAGGTTTGTGTTTCAGCGAATGTGTAAAAATTTCAATGGAATCCCAAATACAGGCTGATATTGCAGAAACATACACATCCATTTATAAAAAGAAAACAAAACAAAAAAAAAACTGGACATGAAAATCTTAGAAACACAAAGGATGATCTGGGAAGAAGACTCTGAAATCAAAGGGTAAAAATACTCTTAGGACAACTACCAGCAGAAGTAGTTTAGATAAAAATAAAACCAAGTGAACCAATGTCAGGAAGGTATAAATACAAACTACATAAAAAAAAAAGTAAAACTAAATAAGACGGGAAAGCCAAATTAAACATGACATGATGAAAAAAACCTGAACCTAAAAGCATGACAGTATATGCTATTATTATTATTATTATTATATTGTTGCTATTGTTCATAATATTTACTTTTATTAAAGAAATAACATTCTAACCTTAAAATTTGATGCTTCTTACTCGTTATGATTTGCGTTTAGTGTGTACATTCCTGCAGCTGTTATTGACCTGCAGGGTCCAAGTGCTAAAAAATTCCATGTCATAATGTTTTTTTCCAGCATCACATATGCTGAGCATGTGCAGCGCGTCACACAGCTTTGTTTTGCTTTACAGTCCCACATCACATGCCAATAAGTTGATGTCAACATAGTGGTGGCAATAGGCAAATAACATGGCTGATTCTTCAAAGAAATGTAAAAGGACATTATTGCAGAAAAAAAGGGAGAAAAATAAAGAGGTAGAGGATGTGAAAATCTGCCTAAATTCAGTTCCATTTTAAGGGGACCCACAATTATCGCAGCAAAATTTGTACACTTTTCAAGATCTTTTATTGTGTCATACATCATAAATTTTATGCATACATTAATTTGGATTATTTGTAGATGATATCATTAAACCAGAACTTGTTTTTAATGTTACTAGAATAACAAACTGAGGAAAGAAATGCTGTGTCTATTAATTTGCACTTTAACAGAGGCAATGAAACATTTAAACATATTAATCCATTTAACTTTGGAAAATTATGGAATTTTTCACAACAAAACAGTTTTAAACCTCATCTGATTTGTCCTTGATCTCAAATAATTGAATCTCAAAGATTCTACAGCACTCAGTGTTGCAAAGGATTGTGGTTATGCATCCTATGACTGCACCATCCTGCCACAAAAACGGAATAAACTTGTGTTGTATGGCACACAGCTAGGATTAAAAGTGTTTAAAGTTGAGTTTATTTGTTCATTTTCATTGAAATGATTCATTTTTTTAATTTTGTGAAGGACTGGTGACTTTTCTAGGTTGGATGGGTGTATGGATCAATGAAATTATGTATTTCTGTTATCATTTTTAATCAAATGATACATACCACATAAGTCCACTTCAGGGAGGAGGCATGTTTATTTGCATTTAGACATGTAGACTTTGTCCAAATTCTTGCTTAAGCTTCTGAGCAAGTTTTAGAATGGGGGGAATAAGGGGAAATTAATCTACTTGGTACATGGAATGGTTTTTGTTGCAACACAGGCTGGTTTGATCATTTCAGAATCTCCTAACCTAATGGGATTTTTACACATAACCATCAATAAGGTTTTATAGAGACTGGCCCACAAAGAGAAAAAGTAACCAGTGAGTAAAAACTCTGCATGAAATTGCCTTGTTGATGTCATAGCTGAGAGAGGAATGGGAAAATTCATTGGAGATTATAGAAAAACACCAGTAAGTCCAACCACTCATTGCAACAAAGACATGCAAAATATCTCTAAATGCACGACAGATTCAAAGTAAGAGAAGACCAGTGGTGGTGCTGTAAGGGTGTAGGGACATTTTTTCAAGCCTCTATGGGCCCTTTAGCACCAGGTGAGCATAGTTTAAATGTCCCAACATGCCTGAGTGCTGTTTCTGACCAGGTTCATCCTTCTTTAGCTTTGCGCATGAAACTTTTCAATCTTGTATATTGAACGTAACGATGAGTTCACTGCACTTCAGTGAGCTCCACGTTCACCATATCTGAATGCGAGAGCTCCTACGGGATGCGGAGGAATGCCAGATTCTCTTCATGGATGTTGTGAAAATATGGAAAATAAATCTGAGGAATGCTTCAAGCACCCTGTTGATTCTTTGCCACCAAGAATTGATCCACTTCTAAAACCATGGGGGAGATGAACATCATAAAGTGGTTGGTAAGTGTAAATTAGTGAGCTAAATTAAGTTAAGGAGAAAGTGAGCAACGGTGGCATCACTGGAGACGTTTGTCCATTAACTGTTTTCATACAGAAGACGCAACTAAAAGATTTAATCTTGTTTTTTGCCTTTGTCTATCCTGATTTCGCACAAGCTTTTTAATAGTTTTCAGGCAACAAGTTTAACTAAGGAGGCTTTTAACTGCTTTTCTTGCAAAAACCACAATCTCCTTTTTCAGATGTTCTACCTACATGTTTTTCACAGCAGTTATTTCCACAACTTTCCTAAATGTGACTCTAATCCTCCTATTCTTGGCAGTATAGATTGATCTGCTGTACAAATGGATAAATGGTTCATTCTAATGTAATAAAAAATTGAAAATTCATCTTATAAAATGATTAAATATTAATAGAGAAGATGGGTTTTGATACCATGATTAGTATCTTATTCAATCTTGTTACACACTGCATCTTTACTGAGATTTAATTAGGGACTTTGAGTGAGACAGAGGGAATGGTGAGATTAGAAGGTCTGATGCATGCTGGTCTGTTTTAAGTCTGAAGTACTCGCTGAACTCTGTTTGAACTCGCACATCATGTTTGTATGGGCAAGTCTTTCTGTGTTTGTGGGATCTCAGCTCTCTCTATACTTGTCAGGTCCAACAGCTTTAGGAGACTAAAACCAGGATGCTGGATTTTACTTTTTAATGCAGTGCTTGAAATGAATTTGTAGAGTTCCAGTTAGGAATGCAGAAAACAAGATGAAGGTTAAGTGCAGGAAATTCTTGAAATCACAAATGCAGAAAAAATAACAATGTGTGTTTTTGTGCATGAATGTGTCATTTGTATTTATAACGCTTCTCTTTCCAGCTTGTCTTAACATCACTGTTTCACTCTGCCTAAACTTGCAATAAAACAAACTGGTCGAGTACAAAGCATGGACCAAAGCTGTTGGACATGTTGGTACGTATAACTTATCTCCTGACATGGATTTCCTTCATTTTTTTTGTTTTCACCTACTGCCAAGGGTGTTCTGTTCTGCAAGTAATTCTTGGTGGTGGTGATGTCCAAAATTTCCATTTTCATCTTCTGTTGATATTTCACTTAAATGATGGTTGTTGGGGCTGCATAATCTGAACTTTATATAGTTTTACTATGCACAAAAAGAGCTGGATTGCTTCGGCTAGTGTACTGAAGAGCTTGTGGCAATAGTTTGGTTATCCATCCATTATCTACCGCTTTGTCCCAAACGGGGTCGCGGGGGGGCTGGAGCCTATCCTTGAAGCCAACGGGCGAGAGGCGGGGTACACCCTGGACGGGACGCCAGTCCATCGCAGGGCTAACACACAGAGACAAACATCCATACACACTCACACTCACTTCTATGGGCAATTTAGAATCCCCAATCAGCCTATCCCCAAGGTACATGTCTTTGAACTGTGGAAGTTCACTGCAGAGGAAGCCGGAGTACCCGGAGAGAACCCACGCTAACATGGGGAGAACATGCAAACTCCACACAGAAAGGTTCCCGGCTGGAGTCCTGCCCACACCAAGGCAACCTCCTTGCTGTGAGGCCACTGTGCTAACCAACTGCGCCACCGTGCAGCCATAGTTTGGTTAATTATTGTTAATTATAGTTCATACAGAATCAGAGAAATTGTAATGTGTGCTTCCACCTTGCGTACCTGCAACACAGAATCTAAGTGACCAGTGATGTCTGGATCTCCTGAACTTTTGCCACGAATACCAACAACTACACCCTCCATTCTACCTCTATACTCACCAAAGACAGATTCAAGATTCAACAAGTCTGTCAAACATTCTTGATCAGTCTGGCAAACAGTATAAATCATCTGTGAATAGTGTGAAAGAACAGAATAAAAACTGACACAATGGGCATCATCTAACATATCACCAGATATCTGTGTCAGAAGCTGATAATGACAACTTTATCCCAACATCAGCTCATCTGTTATCTTTGTTAAATAAATATAAGACAGATGGGCAAAAAAAATGTAATTCTAATAAAATGGCACAGTTAAAAGGGACATTTTTAGAACTTAAATACATGTTATGTGCACTTCTAAGTGTTTAGGAATGCAGAAAATGTAAATGTATTCCCTCCAAATTCTGCACATATGTCTTTACATTCTTTTGTGGTCATATTTTGAACCTGTTTAATTTTCTCTATTATCTTTTACATTTTTTTTTATCTCTTACATCACAGTATTTGCTGTGGGTCTGCCAAATAAGTTATGGACTTCCAGGTAACCAAATTTATGAATCTGATACATTGACATTAATACACTTATAAACTTACCAATAAAATGTTTCTCTGAGATTAGCATATTGCTGCTATCAAGCTACAAACATGGCGGAACAGGGTAGAGTGGAACTTCCTGTGAACTAGAGGGGGTGGGGCTTAACAGGCCTCATTCACGTTTAATGAGACGGCACCAAAATGAGTGGCTGCACCTCAGAACAGGGCTATAAGGTGTGTGTGGAGCGAGAATAAGCAGAAATTCAGACCAGAGCATTTCACTTCTACTTTATAGAGACAATAAATAAATAATTTACATGTTAAAAGGAAGGATTTAAAAACATGACATATCTTCTCTAACTCATAATCATAAAGACTGACTTTATTTCTTTTTTACAAACTGAGTGCCTGGTCTAAAAAATGTAGATTCTCTGGGTATGTATCTAAACTCCTTATTAGCCAGGAGGAGGTTTGCTAGCTTAGCATAACTCCTGTGTAAGTACACATGCTGGGGCGCATGCAACCACATCTACAGTTAGACGGCAGTCCTAACGTAGCTCACAAACTTACTTGAATTGCAGCCCTGGCAACTGTTTTTTTTCTTTTTTAATTAGAGCAAAAGATCAGAGAAATACCAAGTGTCAATACAGTAGAGAATGAGAATATGGCAACAGCGACCTTTTAGAGCTCCTTGATCTTTTATAATGTCAGGGATGGAGCATCTTGTTCTTTTCTACCACAAGTTTATGCCCTCTGCCACACCCCCACATGGATATAGCAAGAACTGCAGACTAATGACAAACCATTACTACCTTTCTTTCATTTTAACTTTACTCATTCCCAAAAATAGCCAGCTGGCATGAAATAGGTGGCTGAAGGCAATGGCTCTTGAATCCTGTCATCAGATTGTGCCAGGGAACTTTTTAATGGTGTTCCCTATGTGTATAGATACAACAACAAGAAGACTGAATTATAGATGAATACTTCATGTTTGCCAGTGTAATCACTGCAGATTTAATGTCCTTGTGATATTGCCACTATGAATGCTAATTTATCCACATGAGCCAGTCTAAAGCTGTGAAACTTTACTGACACAGCTTGTGACAAAAAAAGATTTCTTTTACTTATTAAATTCTGATCCAGTTTTTTTTTTTAAATCAACAGAGATGTTTTGAGGTATTTCTGGTGCAGTGCGTCCAGGCCACATGCTCTTTTCCCACATTCCCAAAGCAGCAGGCAGAGAAGATAAATCACCCAGGCTAAAGGCCCAATGGTTGGGATCATCCCGATCTGTGTAGCACCCCTTCCAATCTTGTTTGGACGATGGTGTTAGCGGTTAGCACAAGTATTAGCCTCAGGCTGTGGGATAAAAGAGGATTTCAGTGTAGCGCTGGTGGCCTGGTCAAGTTGAAAGCAGCCTTATCTTCCTAATCCCATTTAATAAATGGCCTGTATTTATGCTGTGAGTAAACTGGAATAGAAAAGACAGGGTAAAAAAAATAGTAGCAGCCTGAGATAAACCTCTTCATTGCTTATCTCTATTAATGGTGCTCGAAAAAATAAAGGGATACTCTTCATCACTGTGTTTGTTTGATTTAGTCACTTTAAAAATATGTTGACTGGTAAAAATGATTATTTCTCTGTAAACGCAGGAAACACTGTCAATTTTATTTGAGCAAATGGGTGAGATACTATCAGATGTATATTTGGATTACTCGATTTGTAAAGTTCATACAATATCTGTACATGTCCATATGTGTCTGTGTGTGACGTCACGGCCCTGAATGACTGCCAGTGGAGTGGGCTGGCCTGGATAGTGGCCTACGTTTGTTTAGCTGTGAATTATTTCTTTTGATCCAGTGATTCACTGCCTGCTTTTTGTGCCCAGAAAACACCCATCTGTAGCAGACAGCTCACCGTAACCAGTTCTATGTGGCTTTAATGGACATCCAATTGCAGAGAGGGCAAACTTGGCACAAGGAAAATTTGAATTTTATTTTGGTTTATTTATGTCTTCATCTCAAAATTAAGGTGTTTAAAGCTGACCTGTTAACCTGAAAAGAACAGCAGATCAGTAATGTCACTAAGAAACTCGGCAAGTTAAAAGCTGCTCACAAGGGGACTAGAAAATATTTCCATTTAAATTACCCAAACCCTTAAAACCTTTGGTGATTTGAGTGATCTTTTTTTTTTTTTTTTTGGTACAATGTATTAATGTAGTTACTGTAAATGTCGCACAATGAAAATTTTTTTTAATTCAGCTAAACTCTGGCACCAAATTAAGAAATTTTGATTCATTCTTGAAATAATAAAAAAATAATAATCAAATGATTATGAAAGTGATTGAAATTATTAAATTATTATGTTATCCTTTTACATAACTTTTTTCTTTAGTTAAATAAGTTTTCTTCTGTTTTCAATATTTTCATTTGAATTGTTATTTTTTTAGATTTATGAAGAAATGGACTGGCGAGTAAAACTCATAATGGTGTTTCTGAAGAAGCTTAAAAGTGGAACCCATGACTTTTATTTGGAAAGATGGCATCCAGAGCAACGGGGCAAAATAGTCCTATCAGGGACAGAGTTTAAGTGGTTATTCTATAAATATAAAGCCTGCTGTGGTGATTTGTCTTTTGACCTGATGGACATCTTTGCTGTGATTAAGCTGCTCGTGTCTTGAGCCTGTTCAACGTTTAGTGTCCCTGGTAATTCAAACTTGTACTTGATTCTCATTCATTGTTTGATAAAAAAAAATAATAAAAAATATTTTTTTCACTGATGTAGGAGACTAAATGTGTAGCCACAGGTACCCTGTTATTGACTGATGACAATTTTTCAACTAACCCATGCCAACAGCCTTTTCAAACATTCATGCACATTCATACACCAGTGCTGCTGGCACCGGATGTAAGGTGGGCCAAGTGTCTTGTCCAAAGACAACAACAACAGATTGATTGGGGTGAAGGGAGACTTTAACCATCAACTTTTTAGTTAGTGACCTGCTCTAAAGCCAGAGCTAAAGAATGTGCATCAATTGGTCTTCATGTAAAGAAAAGGGTTTTTGGTGTCATTTTAAATTCTAGGTTTGTATTTTTTTCTAATTAAATGTTTGCATAACTCTTTCTGGTTTGCTGTCAAATGTCTTTAAGCAAAACTACATATGTTTTCCTTTCTTTTTTATGGCGTGAAAATGCTTTCATAGAGCCATCAAAGAAACGGCACCTAAGTGTTTTTTTTATTTTGTTTTTTCCAGCCTGTACCATCATGTTTCCTTTTTCTTTTTTATCTCAGATGGCAGCAATCAAAACACAATAATTTTTGGATTCATATCATGGCTTATTCTAGCAAAAAAAAAAGAAAAAGATTATGGGAAACAAGGAAGAGAAGGAGAAAAAAGGTCAGCGCAACAGTCAAGACAAGAGATGAAATTTAACTGACTTTTACTCACTGGAAAGAGCTCAGAAAAGAGACCAGATACATGACTGATATTAAATCATCCTTATTGTTATCAAATAGATAAGGAACAATAGTTGATGGGGAAGCAATTTAATCAACGTTCAATTAAGCGAGGAAGAATGATATGCAGCTAATATACAGATTTGATCCTGGTCTGGATGTGTCAACAAGCTACAGCTTCTGTAAACTGGAGTGGTTCTCAACCAGTTGAGCAAAACGCCATGCTGCTAGGCAATTACGTTTAACAAGTAGGCTCTTATGAACCCAGTTATAATTAAATAACTGGATTGAATAACATTTTAACTGGATTATTAATGAACCATAGAATGAAATGGAGTAAATTAGATCTATATTTATGTCTATAAAAGTGCTTTGAGATGACATTGTTGCCATTTTGTGCATGTCCCTGCCTGTTACGTTTAATTTACTTGCCTGTCAGGTATTATCAATGGGAAGCAATATCAGTATCATCAATATCAATATCAACATTGCATGTTGGTGCAGACAGTCGGTGCTGTACTACTAAAACTGGCCATGTGACTTCCCATGTTTGTCTGGAGCAACAGCACATAAAAACATTATTAGGATTGTGAATTATCATTTTTGGGTAATGTGACAGTTGCTGGTTGTGATGAAGAAGTCCAGACTGGGCAGAAAGCAAGAAGAGAATTTATAAATAATGTGATTGTGTGAGAAACAGACTTTGCAAGGCCAAAGGGACATGAAGGGGGTGTTAGGAGCAGTACTGGCAGTACACAGTAATTGTGTGTGTGAGTGTATGTGTGTGTGTCGGGCCCAGATGGACTGTACCAAGGTTACTTGGAGAGAAGAAAAGACTTGCTTGGGAAATGCCTGCAGAATGTGTTGATTTTGCTACATTTTTTTGGAAAAACAGTTCTGCACAAGATGGTTGTGCTGCGTTGTCCGCTGTTGAATTTCACTTGTGTTAATGCAAAGTCTGGAAAATGAAGGAAAAAATGATCAATGTGGCCTTTAAGCTGAACCATAGATATCAGTTTGCTTCTTGCTTCCTATGTTTGCTTTATACTTGCATTGAAATAAGAAAAAAAACTTTGAAATCTTTTGTGTACATGGATGTTTTGACCACATACATGAGGACTGTAAATCAACTAGGTCAGGGGAGAAGAGGAGCAGGAGATGCAGGAGGTCTCAGAGGAGCATGCCTTTGTTCCACATATAAGATGGGCACAGAGAGATGCATCAACAACATACTCCTGGCCTTTAAGCTGCAGAAGGCACAGCAGGCACCCAGTAGGTGTCTGTATGTGATGCATGAATGCATAGACCCATCTTTTTCTTTGCCTTTGGAGGCACCTGTTGTGCAACACATGTTCATCTACAGGTTACACAATATTTGATCCATATCAGGGCTCACTCAATCTCTTGAGCATGGTATAACTGAGTCAGTACTGTTGCGACCACCCCTTTCTCATGGAAAGTCCAATATTAATGGAACATTATAAGCCCTACTCAGACAGATGACCATGTAATGTCTCTGAAAGAAAAGCACATGTACATTCGGGCTGTAAATGGACCGGAAAGGGAAGAAAAAGTAGATAAAATTCACTCACCAGCCGTTCCTGTGTGTTCATAATGACTGGTGTTATTGCATCCACTGTGATTTTCCATATACATTGAGAAAAAATAAAGCACAAAATCTAATAAATGAAATCCGCCCACTTTGACGTAATGGAATATAAGCATTATGGTTTATGCAGATATTCATGCTGTTCTTTCAGCTGTGCATAACATGCTCTCAAGATTTATCAATATTTATTTATTTTAAGATCCTGAATTTTAAATCATAAGTTATATAATGATTTGATTATGCATTGACACAAATTATTTTGCATCCTCAGTATTTGTGAGTCGGCGTGTGTGAGACAATCTGCTGCTCTGCTTGAGCTGCAGGGCAGTTCCATAAAGTTTAATTATATGTTTCATTCCCAGTGGAAGGGCTGAGATTAAACTAAATTAAATTGTGTTGAGGTGCATAAAACGTTTCTGTGCTGTGGAGGATATGCACACACTGTCATGTAAGCACACACACTCTCACATGGAGGAGGGATGCTGCACTGCAAGAGCAATGCAAACCTTGGCATTACTTTAAGCAGTGATTCATATGAAGTGATAAGAGCTGTGCAAATGATTCAAAATTCTGTCATTGCACCAAGCACTAGCTGAAAATGTCCAAGAGTAATTATTAAATGATTAAATAAACTGTGTGCACAGAAAGTTTAGAGACAAATGATAAAGCTTTAAAATAGAACTTTTATATTTATGTTGCAAAATGGATTAAATATCTTTTTTCATGATTGAAAGCAAGTTAGCAAGAAGCTAACGCTAATGTTATGTTACAATGAATGCAAAATTAGCTCTTCTCTGGGCTCAAAGATCTTATCTTTCCACTCTCCAGTGAACATGTAGCTGCTAAATGCATGTTTACTGGCTGGTCACTAACTTTCCATGCTGTGTGGTGCTTGGAGTTGATAGCAGCTTCTAAAGTGATAGCAGCTGCATGTGGATGAAGCTGATGAGAGAAAATGAAATTAAAAAATGTCATTGTTTTGTAAAAAAAAAATAAAGGGCAATTGTTTAACATCAGAATTCATAAAAAACTACTTTGTGGAGAAAAAAAAATGTTCATAAAAAATGTTTTACAGTTCAGTAGCTACTTGCTGAAGTTTCCACACATCCCATTTAGGTTGCGATGATCATAGTTAAAGAAAACATTTGGGGACTTATTGTGAAATGTATTGTACATAGGGACACATTTCTATGTTTCACATTTACTGGTGGGTCTGGGCTGTGAAAGCTACAACAATAACCCAAAAGAAATTCTCTGTAAAAGTCTTCGTTCTCACAGCGAAATTGTAAACTTTGTTCTAATAAACATGAGATATTTTTGCCCCTTTCTCATTCAGTACAACTTCCACAGAAATAGATTAGAGTTAAATGTGTAATATTTTGTTTTGCACATCTTTTGTTTGGGGTGAGGAGGCAGAGTTTGGCTGCAATGAACAGTAATAGCAATAAATCGCAGTAGTGTTTTACTGCAATACTTGGTAACAAGTCCCTTAACCCTCGATTAGCTGATGTTATGTATTTGATACATATTGTTTCTGGGAAATTTTGAATCACTTTATGGCAGAAACTTGACTCAAAACCCTTTTGTTCACCCTTTCATACTGGTTTCCTGCTCCTGCTAGAAAGCAGATTACACTATAATTTTAACTTATTCCATAGTAATAAATAGCAAATATACAGTGAAAATATATTTTTTTTCCAGATTTTTGTTAAAGTCTCAAATAGTTTTCAGATTGTAATAATCGGATGTCTGTGCCCAGTCCTTCCTAATTTAGGCGTTAACCCCTTAATGCCTGAATTGAGAGTAACTGGGCAAAGACATCTCATTTTTTTAATCTAAGAACTTTATTTGACCCTTTAACTAAATCTGAAAAGACTAGGCGATTTATTTTTTCCATATATTTACTATTTATTACCATGGAACAAGGAAAAATGATTACAGTGTAATCTCCTGATGTCTGGTGGTCACCAGGGTCCAGGAGACCAGTATCATGTGGTAAACAAC
>JBAMIG010000007.1:18809274-18832107 GCA_037177335.1 Kiunga ballochi
GGTAAACAACAGCATTATGAGTGAAGTTTCTGCCATAAAGTGATGCAACATGTCTCAGAAACAGTATGTATCAAATAGGTGACATCAGGTCATAAGGGGTTAAGGGTTAAATGCAATGTTTCTTGGATGCCTCTTCATGAAATCTCACTACATGACTGCGATGTTGTGTAAGACCCTTCAAACATCTTCTGTAGCTTTTGTAATGTCAACAATGCTTCTGTGCTTTCTCTGAACAGCAAAATAAGCTTCTTTTCCTAAAACTCACATCCTCTGAGATGCCACACCCATAAGAATACATCTCACACATTTCTTAGCAATAAACTTTGCTTAATGATTGGTTCAAAGTGTAAACTTAAAAGGTTAAATATCCATCTAACAATGATTAACTTGCACTTTGCAGAAACTTTGTTAGGAATATTCCATTACTTTGTTTCTTTAATACAAAAAAATACAAAAAAAAACTTTTTCTGAGCTTGAGAACAATGTGACTTGGATAGCAGAGGCTGAGCTGGCAGGGATGGTCGTCCACCAGCATGAGGATTGACTGTTTGAATCCCACTTTATCCGAGTCATTCTTCTGCTGTGACCTTGGGCAAAACCTTTTACCCACCAACCACCTTCCCTTCAGTGCTTACAACACTGTTGTAGGCATAAGCTGGTGCACACATGCCCCTTGTCATTTTTTTATATTTAAGCTCTACCTCATGACTAGCTACTAATGTGTTTAACAATGAAGTATTAAAACCCGACAACACTGAAGAAATTAATTGAAACCATTTAATCTACAAAGGTAAATTCAAACTCAAATTCAAAGCGTTTATTGTCATAGGCACAGTAAGGAAACTGGTTTCTCTGCACAATGAAATTAATACTTTATCGTCCACACTGAATGCCACAAATGTTCAAAGGTGTCAAATATTTAAACTTTTAAAATAAATGTAATAAAGAGCATGCAAAAGAGTAAACATGACATGTTAACTACAAGTAAAGTATTCCATAATGTGCAGTGTGATACATAAACTGTGCAACAATCAGCATTGAATCAATAACAGTGCAAACTTTCATGAGACAGTGTGATACATGTGCAAGTTCTGAATAATAATGATAATAAGGTGCATTGGCAGTGTAAAGGCAATATGTGTAAACAGTGTTACAGATTTGTGCGTCGTTACGTGTTAAGGAGTCTGATAGCCGAGAAAACAAGCGTTTCTGAATCTGCTGGTCCTGTTATTCACACTACTGTACGTCCGGCCTATGGGGTGAGCTGTCCATGTTGGGGGTGGGTGGGGTCTCTGATGGGAAACAGCAGCTAAAAGGTGAATGATTGATATACTCTGTCCCAGTCCTTCCGCAGGGACTTATATGTGCACAACAGCAGCGTTCATAAACCAGTGAAAATCCTGCTGAATGGGTTAAAAGTCTTTACATGTCCTGATCTCTTCTCTATCGTAATTTCTTTTATTAATTCCTCTTCTTGATAACACTTATGTTTCATGTTGCTCCAATATTGCTAATTAATAGTTATTTCCAAATGACGCATCCGCCCTTTATAAACCCCAATGAACTGTCTGTCTCTCAGAGACACAAGTGGCCTACACATGTAGCTCATGCACTATAGACCCGTTGTTAATTTCACGTGATTTATTTGTTGGGTACTATCTGTCTTTCATTTTATAAACAGAATAAATCCATTAATTAAAAACATTCTTAATCCATTAAATGTTTCCACACTCCAAATTCCAGCCCTCCTTTTTAATCATTTTTGAAAAGGATTTAATTGTGGCAAACACCAGGGCAAAAATATTTGATTGTCCTTGTGAAATCTTCTTGGCTGATATTAAAATTACAGCTCGATGGCAATGTTTTTGGAAAGGCATCAAAAGCCGCCACAAGCTTAATTAGGATTAGAGCAGTGATTATGTTTTAATATCATAGTAATAATAGTATGACACATTTTACATTTAGTTATGTTAATCTGAGGATAAGTGTTCACAATATGGAGACAAATATGGACCAGAACATATTAAGATTTAAAAACACTTTGTGATTGGACCTGATAGGATTTGTCATTACTTTAAGGTTGTTTTATTGTTAAAAATGACATATTTTGCATTCTCAGAATAGCAGAAAAGAAAACGATGTGAAGTCGAAAAAGATATAGTTTCCACATGTTACTTCCACTTATATCCAGGAATGTGTTTGTGAGTGTAATTATAGAGATGAGAATGAGTCCAGATGTAGGACATGTTGGTATCCACGCTCGGCAGGAGCCCTCTAACAAACCATAAATATCTTCTGCTGAAGCAGAGCTGTTCGTGTGTCTGCAGATACTGTAAACTTAGGTGGTTTTGGACACGTCGTCTTTTAAGTTGCAGTGTAATGTTCCAGCAGGCCTTTATGTCTGTAAATGATAGAAACAAGTATTTCAATATGTTCCAGTTTTGTTTATGGTTAAATGTTTGCTGTCACACACAGACTGGGCAAAGAAGAGCCTAACCATCGACCTCCAGTTTGCCTGATGGCCCCAAAGATCATTTTCATTCAACGTGTCAAAGATGGTTGCATCTTAGGGATTAAAATGCTGCACACACTGCTTATTTTTCCTTTGCCACACTGCTTTGTCACCTCAATCATCCTCTGACTTTTACAAGGCACGTCCCTTCCCATTTTTTTTAGTTCGTCCTACAAACGATTCGTTGCTCTCTGAATTACAGTAGATTACAGTGAAAAATAGTATCTTCAAAATCCACTGAAAGTTGATTCATTTTTATCTAACATGGATTAAATTCTTATAGGGTTACTAATAAAGGAAGTTCTGCTGTTATCTAGTTTACATTCTCTCTATGAGCTTATTTGTATTTATTTATTCTTCACAGTGTTCACAATAATCTACCACTTAGAGCCGAGACCATGTGAGTGTGTACCACCTTGATTTTTAGTCTTACTTGTGTTTGAAATACTAATTGCTAGACTGACTTTAAAAAGATGGTAGAAAATATAAGCGTGGCTAAAACTTTTCTTTAAATTCAGGGTCCCTGTATTTAAAATTTTGTGGTAATTTATACTGAAAACATGTGAATGTCATTAGTTTGTGAGGAGTAATTTTGGATCTTTATGTTTAGGCTGGACTGATGCAGAACTGAGCCAGTTATAAAAATCATTTAAGATGGACAAATGCTTTAGAGTCAGTTTGCAAACATGATGGGACATGTCATTTTTGACAGATTTTTTTCTGCACATCTAACATTGTTGGACAGAAATACACACTTTGTCTTATCTAAAGTATTGTCTAAATACCCTGAGGCTGAAAACTGTACAGTAAATAACAATAACATAATTTTCTAGCCTCTGTAAACTCTGCAACCTCTCTTCACTGTTTTCTTAATCTTTTTAATTTACTTTCACTTGGTTATGTTTCAACATCAAAACTAATTTGTAAAGGGTTGCATAAGCCCATTCATAAACCAGTCCTGGCACATTAGAAAAATGACACATAAGCTCTGTATTAATTTGAGTTCCCACTAAGAAACCACATGTGATGAAACAAGAACAAGGTCACACAAAATAAGAGCCACAAAATGTGTTTAATTGGTCCATAATTAATGTGTGTTAAAAGCACAGATTAGATCACTGTTTAGGAGGTCATGTTTGCTTATTTACTGTGTATGTTGTCACCAGAACAATCAACACCAGCTCATTAGAGCTAATGACATATGAGGCTTATTTACCACATACATGTTGACTCAAGAATAGAAGAAGTGAATGATTGTCTTGTCCGCTTTGTTAGTTTTGTTGCTTTTACGTGGTCTGATCGGCTCACACTGTTAACGCTGATTCAGTTTTTGAGGCTTAGCAGGTTCAGAACATCTCTCGTCTTATTTTCTTTATATGTTGCTTTGCTTTTCTTACCTTCTACTATATCTTACTCTTTCAGCTACCTCTCTTCCTTCTGCTACCACATTCATCCCTCTCTGTCCCCTCTGATGCCCTAATTAGTCAAGCGGCAACCTCCAGCATTCATTCCGACACCCTTAAACCTTTAGCCTTTTGACCTTTTGACCCTTTTGACGTCTTGCCATGTTAAAACTGCATCAGTGGCAAACATTGTATATAAAACCATCAAGATCTGCTGGTTATGCACTTTTACAGGTGTAAAAAATTTGCTCACATTTTGCTAATTTTAAACAGATTTACCAGGAAACTGTAAAAACAGATCTGTAATTTATTTAATTTCCACCCAAAACAATAAATACAATCATACATTTAAGCAGAGTCAAGGCATCCCAACATTTTCTAAGCACAAGATTCTGTAAGGACTTTTTATTGTGCCTTATCAGCTAATATCACAGCCTGGACATCCGTAGGAATAACACTACCTGACTTTCTGCACCTTGATATCAACTCTGCATTTAATAGCAGCATCATAAGATTCACGCTACACTAATACATTAAAGCATCTGTGAAAGATCTATGTTGCCTTGTGTCACCATAACGTTGATGCAGTGCCAGTCTTTTCCGAATTAGATAGCTCACACATGTGACTGAGGCAGCCTTGACCCTGAAACCCACACTATGCAGGAAGGGAGAAGAAAGGTTTTCATTCAATTACCAGGCCTTCCTGCCCCCTCACACTCCACAGAGCTGATAATGTACCTTCAGTATGCATGTACGAGTGGTGTGTGCACACGGGTTCCTGTGCTATCATACCTCTCATTCTTCTGAAAGCAAGACATGCCTCAGAGGGATTATCCCACCTCATGAGCTGCATTGTGACTAAAAGTTCCTTTGTTCAGGTTATAGAAATGCTAGCCACATGTCCTTTTATTCCTGCTTTTTCAACTGAAGCAGGTAAAAACGCATCGACTTCTGAGATATACAAACTCTTCAGGATTTTAGGTTTTCCCAAAGAGAAGCGTAGTTTACAGACAGGTTCTCAAAAAGAATAAAAATAAAGATGTACCTAACCCTAACCCTTACACTTACATTTCTGAGCCCAACAAAACTCTTATTTGTCTTTTTTAATGAATGAATTGAGTTGCAGCTAAAGTGTTTTTTTTTTCTGAAAGTTTGCAGTGTAAACTGATATGAACCAATCTCGGGCTGCAAATTGCACTTTTTTAAATTCAATGACTCCTTCCCTGCTTGTGTGTACATCTCATCAAAATGTAATTAGTCTGTTATTGTTTTCAGGAAACAAGTTTGGGTCATTTCTGACAAGGAAAAATGATGATTTATGACTTTATGAATGTGCAAGATTCTCCTCCGTCAATGGTTGGAAACCCGGCTACTGCTCAGAGTCTTCCTATACTGTTTACAACAATACTGCACACGTTTTTACACAAACCATGCTTCTGACTCATTTTGTTTGAAGATTGTCATTTATTACAAATTGCATATTTCTGAGAGCTAACTTTGTATCAAACCTTCCAAAGAGGCTCTAGTTTTTACTTGTTGGAGAAAACTCAGAAAGGAGACAGGATGCAAGATGGATGCAAAATCTGCCCACCTTGCAGCACAGCAACGTGCAAAAACTCTGCCAAAGTTGGGTTATGCTGCTTTAACTTTCAACTCACATTGAGTTTGTAGCTTAGAGGCTTTAGCAGACCTTGTAGTGGGTGCATCACGCAGTATAAACTAAAATAAATAAATAATGCAAAAATACTTTATTAATCTCAGAGTGAAATTCAAATAATAACCAAGAAAAAATAATCCAAATATAAATTAAACCAAATAAGTAATAAAAATAAAATAAAAAAATTATTTGATAAATAAATTGTAAACAAGAAATAACAAAAAAAAAGACTGAGATGAAATAGAGGCCTTTCTAAAATCCGGACATGTTAATATCAGCACATATTTATTTAAAGTGCCTTCCAAATAAAACGTAAAATTTAATTTGCATTAACTCATAAATACCAATAGTGTATTTAATCTGACAGAATTTAATTCAAATAGTTATACATGTACTTATACACATTTAAACCATGAAGTCAGTTTTATGGTTATTTTCCTGAACATTTAGTGCAAACTTACATCACAGGGTCAGTGACTTTATTCATGCAGTTAATTATAAAAATGATAAAAATGCTAACGATCAGACTGACATGAACTTTGACGAACTCAAACCAGCAACGACAATCTGGCAAGGGACTGCATGAAACAGCTGGTGGATGTATGAACAGGGGAGCTGATGAGGTTAGAGGGACAAGAGGTAATGAACAGGTGGAGTGGTCTCTCTGACAGGAAGGAAACATGGTTCTATGATAAAACAGAGAGCCCAGTGACTGAATGACCTTCTGCCATTAACTGTTAGATAATGTATGAGACAAGCTCATAGAGTGCAAAATGCCAAACCAACATACTGTATCGGCTCGCATGAGGAAAGTTAGTCAGAAACTACAGAAAACTGGGAATTAGTAGGGGAAATATTCTGCTTACAAAATGCAGACGTGAAAAAAGCATCAGAACTGAAGATTAAAAGTTTAAAAGACTGCTTGCACCTTTTTTCTTATCTTTTCACAGATAATTACAGTGCAACAGCAGTCAGTTTAATATCATTGAAGAGTACTCTGTCTCTGCTGGCACCTCTCCCTCTCTTGTGGTATGGGTACGGTTGGAATTACAGGCTAAACCACCCACACCCACTTTGACTGGGTGACTGCACTGGTCAGAGTCACAATCTGCTCGTCAAGGCTAAGATTAAAATTATACAGAAAAAAAAACAGAACCCCTAAATCTTCTTATGGGAGGGAAAGATCAGGAATATGAATTTAGATCTGGTTAAATGAAGAATTTGCTAAACAAAAAGAGCTTATTTCCCACAACAGCTGTTTGGTGAGTAGTGGGATTTTTTTTTATCCCTTTATTATTATAATTTCTTCCAGTAGCTACACTAAGTGATATACCATGAACCATACAGACCGAGTTGGATATTAGTTATAAAGAAACAAGTGTGCTCTAGATTCATGGGGATAACTTATCAGAAAGGACATGCAGGCCAATCACATCAGCTAGGAGCATAAAGAGAAATAGGCCACAGGCACCTGGTGAGAGCTTTGTTAACATATGGTGCATAAACAGTCAACAGCAAAGTCTGTTTTAGCGTGCATGTGTGTGTGAAACTGACTAATAGAGGAAGGCTTATACGCTCACTGAATACTTTGGCTTTGTGAAAGTTATTGACAGATGCTGATAATCTTCCTGTTAAAGCTTATCATTAATCTGTGTGGTATTAATAAAACTGTTTTTTAAAATAATGGATTTAAGTCTAAACAGCAGGATGAGGTGAAAGTAAAGCCGAATCAAAGTGTTTAAGTCCTGACTGATGAAGGGGAGAAAAGCTCTGCTGATCTGGATGCAACCCATTTGTACTTCTGAATGCAGGTTTTTTTTCTTTCAATTTTTTATTCTGAAACTTTCATTTTAAAATAACATATAAAAATAAAAATCACCAAATGTGGTTTTGGTTAAATGACCAGAGCCAGTATCTCTCTGAACGATGAACTTCCATCCCAGGCATTTTAACAAGGTTTCCTCAAACGTTCCCCACATTTGGTCTCATCCGTTATTCTTTCAGGTCTAACCTGCAAAGTGCTGTTGATGGAAAACATGACTTCTGTATGGTGCTGCCACCACCATGCTCCACTCTTGGGATTGGGGTTTAATGGTGTTTTCTTTGATGGTCACACCTTAAGGCTGCATCTACATAAATATAGAACTGTTAATATTGTTATTTTATTCTGTAGAGTCTACATTTATTCTAAGTATTGGGTTCATCCACCCCAAACCACTACACAAGCTGGGGTAAAATGGCACAGAAACCACCAGAAACAGGGAGCAAAGCATGAAGCATGAACTTGTGAGATGTAGTAAACAAACGTGAAGAAGATGACCATGAGAATTTAGCTAAAAGCAGGCATTTGTACGGACTAATGAATTTCTTTTACAGATATTTGCAGTAGTAGCATCATGCTAAGTAGCTTCGATAGCTGAATGGCCACTGGGCAACAATTATAAAGGAAATGTACATATTAGTTGTAAACTTAAAAACAGTGGCGATGCTTTCAGATGCAACATGGCAGCCCACTGCTCTCTAGTGTAAGTAGAGATGCAGAATATTGTGAGGTCAATTTTCCAATTGAAGTCAATAAAGTATAAATTAACACATTAATGAATGTGTTCCTGATTCCTGCCACTATGTTCCTAACATGTCATGGTGTTTATGCTGTGCAGCAAAGATTGCAGAGGTTTCTCAGTGGTGTTCCAGTCTCACTGACTGAATTCAGATGGATTTTATTAAAATAATTTAGGAATATATGATTAAACTGCTGCTGCTCCAGGTCATTATTTAGGCTTTAAAGTCAAATGTCTGCTAAAGTTATGCATCGGTTTTTTTGGGGGTTTTTTTTTGTTTGTTTTTTTTTTTACATTTTTGCTTTAAAAACAATTTTTTATCTATCATTACCAAATAAAATTATGTTAGCTTGTCACATGACATAACAGCGATGCAACAAGACATACAAAATTGCAAAGAAGTGTAAATACACTTTCAAGGCAGTAAATATCCCGTACCTTCAAGTACAAGATGCTTATCAGTCTGTGAGAACTTGCTTTGGCAGGAAATGCTGTGATTTTTGCAGATCTACTGATAGTTCAGCTAACTTTCAAGGAACAAGCAAGTTTCACAATTTGTCTTTAAAGTTTGAGTTCTTGCTGGACTTTTGCAACTCTAACAATGTTCCCCACATTGATCATGTTGCATTTAACACCCCATGTAGAGTTATGTAAACTGACCTTCAGCACCTACTTGTGTCAAGGTTCATGGCTTTGGGCTGATGTGCTGCCAGGGGGCTTTGATGCCTCATCGTGTAACCTTTTTTCTTTGAGACACAGGGAACACCTGTCCTTGTACCCCTAAGTAATGCTAATACATGCAGACACATGGTGGCCTTCTGCCTGACCTTGCTGGGACAGCAGGAGTCATTGGAGAGACTGGCCATGAAGGCACTGTGGGACACTATCTGGCATATGCTCACACAATAAAGCCTTTTGCACAAGCAAGTATCATCAACCTGTTTGTATGAAAAGTGCATTGAAAATCATTCAGACCACAACATTAAAAAATAAATTAACTAATTAAACCAATAAAACACAAGATTTGCTTATCTTTTAAATTCTGTTACTTTATAAATACAGAAGAAAAATAGAATAAAAGGGGAAAAATAGTAATAATGTGTGCACAAACATCTGGGGTATAAGAAATGTTCTATATTTGCATAAATAAAATGACTTTGTGACCCTGGGATGAACTGGCGTATTGTCCTGGGTGTACCTCGCCTCTCACCTGCTGATTACTGGGAAAGGCTCCAGCTACCCGCGACCCTGAATTGGTTGAAGCAGTGTTGAAAGTAAATGGATGGATGGATGGCATGACTTGGCGTTGACATGCAATTCAAGTGGAAAATAAACCCTCGAGTCGATTAATATCACAACTTGTGATTTACACTTACACTGTGCAGCCGCACATGTTGCAAGGAGAACAGCTTTTCTTTACTTGCCTGATCATGTATCTCAGATTTCTGCTCTCCCAATCTGTTTGCACATGCACAAGCACTGGGCATTTGCCCACACCCACCTCTCCGACAAATACACAAACATGTGCCTGCACAAACAAACCCCCTCTCCGCCAAATCCAGCCATAATAACCTCCACAAACACGCAACGTTGTGTGCATGTTTGTTCAGAAAGGAGTATTTTTTTGTCTGTCTCTCCACCTTCCGACTATTCAAGGTACAGGGCTTGGTATCTCCATAGCAACAGCAAGCGACCATGAGCCAGGGGAGGGATGAGAAACGGGTGGGTGGAGGGGAAAAGAGATGGAGGGGGAAGCGCATGGAGGGGAGGTCTGGTTCCAGACAGACATGCAAGGTGCCTAGACTTGGGAACATTGTGACATTTCTATGTCGTGACAGTGGAAAGCGAAAAGAGCGAGGAGTGTCTTTCTTCTGGAAGTGTTTGTGTGTGCACCGTCGTGCCATCAATGCATGTGCATTCCTGAACAAGCATGTGTAGATCTCTGCACGGATGTAACCCTGATGCTCAGTGAAAGCTGACCTCTTGCTGTACAACACACACTCACTGGAGGGCGAGTGTCTGCGATTGTGAAGCACAGACCTCCAGGTAATACTGGATTCATGTGTCCATGCTGGCCCAGATATGTCCACCTCCACACACATTCTTCTTCTCGTGCTCAATGCTTGTCTCTCTTTTGACCTTTACTCTTCTGGTTGCTTTTACCTGTCTTTTCATGTTGCTGTAATAAGTACTCACGTGTATCTGCAAAACGCTTTTTATTCTGGTTTTATATTTCTGCTTTTTTTTTTTTAATTTAACCCCTGGTTATCCTGATCAGCTATTATTTGGGGTTTCTGTCTGGTGTTTTGCAAATATGTATTGATAAACACACTAAAATAAGGAGATATTTACACAAATAAACAGTCTGAAGGGTGATTTCAGAAGATTGCAAGGAGAAAATAGTGCTTTTAAAATATTATTCTCCACATGTAGCTGGAATCCCACTGAATCATGTATGTTTAATGTAAATGCAGGAAAAAATTAAATTGTTGTATTTTTTTAAGCATCAAAATAGAAGAAAAAACTCTTCAGATAAACCCACGTGTTATCCACTTTTGTAAAATGAAACGAAAGTTGAATCATATTTAAAAGATCACAAAGTTAATAGTTACAGGAAGGTCAGACTGGAGGATAAACGGTAACTATGGTAACATAAACATTCCTTGTAGGATGCAGGTGATGTTTCATTAATGTTTTTACACATTACAAACTGGTAAAGGTTAGGTTGCTGCTGAGTAGCTGGTAATCCAGCTAAATGCATCAAATCTATCAGATGAAATATAAAAGAGATGCAGGGTTTTACATAAACACAGAAACAAAACAAATAAATAAAATCAAACATACTCAAACACAAAAACAATACAAACAAAACTTTTTATTTCATGTCAAGTTTTCTGGCCAGATCCCCAAAAATGGCAATTAAAATTAAAGCTAAGGAGGTCAAGATGATTTGACCTTTAAGCACTGGTTCCACAGTAGAGGCCATTTTCATTTATATATGTCTCTGTTCTGAGCAGAATGAAGTCACCTGACATTCAACACCGGCTTTTGGCACTTTGCAGATACCTCCAATTAAATATAAGAAATATGTTGATAACTGGTTTATTTGGTTGTAATTATACATTATTGCTGTAAATCACTGGAAATGGCTGGATAATCTGCAGACAGATTAAAGATTAAAACATATCAGGTAGAAATAAAAACTGAAATAAGGAAAAACAAATCAGAAGGAGTTTTAAGGGTTTCTGATTTAGCAATCCTAAAAACAACAACAGCTGTTATCCTGAAATTATTTAACAAATGTGGATTCCACATTTATTCCATTTGTTCCCTCACAGATCTGTAAAAATCCCAGAATTCCCTTTTATCCCTGACTTCATCAAACCAATCCTTTCAGAAGCCGTGGCTGTTAGATGATCCAGGTGAATCAGCGAATCCACGGTGGGAATCAATATGCTCGTATAACCTGCCATCTGTGTCAGTCGTAAATACCTCCAAATGAGCTCTTGGGATATGAGTCGTCCTTGATTCCACAAGTTGAACTGAATCCAGAAATGTGTATTAAGAATTGGACAATACTTATCCATCTAACCGTAGTTTGTGTGAGAGTGAAAAACCACGTCATGAGGCTGAGCAGGCTGTCTGTGTACTGGTACAACAGAGTCCCAGTATACAGAAAACTTTGGGTCTGTTCAGTTTGGGAAAGGTTGTTTTTTCTTTGCTATTTAAAACAAAATTGCAACAAAATGATTTTTTCCAGACAGTAGTAGAGCTTTAGTTTATACTATTAATTTCAGTGTAATTGATTCAGTCATCCACTAAATTCTATTAAATTAACAAAAAAAAAATGATTAATTACAATCGAGTAGTTAATAATGACAAAGCCTCAGGTTTAATTGCAGCATGTCCATAAATATCAACACAGTACTCATGTTTTGGGCTTTATACACCAACACAGTGGATTTAAAGTGAAAACAAAGAAAGTGTGCTTAAACTACAGACTATCAGCTTCAACTTGAGTTTTTTCATCCAAATCCGGTGAATTGTTTATGATTTACAATCGTTTCTATTTGTGTTTTTAAACTTTTTTAGGGGACTGGGAGTAATGGGACATACTAACCAATCATAATTCAGACTTTAACTTTTTAATACTTAGTTTCAAATTATTTTGAATTGATTATATCCTAAAGTCTGAAAGGCAGGGACATCATCAGATGCTGGGTTTTGTCCCTGGAGATCCTCTGCAGGACTCAACTGCAGCGGTCTTCACTTCCTGCATGTTCTTTTAACATTTTCCCTTCATCACGTGAAATGCATGCTCAGCTCATTCATGTCAGGTGACTGACTCAGAAATTGTGCAACATTGCAATAGTTTGCCTTGTAAAACGTTTTGGTTGCTTAATGCTTCCAGTCATTGTCCATCCACCATTCAATGAGTTCTGAAGCATTGACTGTAATATTGCCCAGAATTCATCCTGCAGCTTTTATCATTCATCACATCACCAATAAAGGCACTGGAACCAGTTCCCCTGGCAGCCCATACCATGACACTAACGCCATGCTTCGCTGATAAGAAGATATGTTTAGATCACAAGCAGTTCCTTTCCTCCATATTTATTTCTTCCCATCACTCTGGCACAAGCTGATCTTTATCTCATCTGTTCAGGATGAGACTCCAGGACTGTTAAAGCTTTTCTATATGTTCTCTGGAAAACTCTAATCCCTGCTTTCGGTTTTATAGGCTCACCAGTGCTTTGCATCTTGTGATGAGTCCTTATTCACTTTATTCTCCTAATTGTTGACTGTGACACACATTCACCAACCTCCTGGAGGGTCTTCTTTCCCAGCTGGAATTTTCCTTTACATTTTTATTCAATCATTCACTAACATTGTTTTCCTTCCAGGTTTTTGGGTTTATTGCTGAGCTCAGCTGTGAATTATTTCCCTTTGATAAAGTTCCAGATTGTAGATTTGGGCACACCTACTGTTGCTGTCATCTCTCTAATGGGTCTGTTCAAATTTTCCTCCTAATGGCGGCTTGCTTCGCTCATAGTGACAGCTCTTTGACTCTCATAGGGAGATTCGACAGCAACAAATTCCAAATGCAAAGATCACACCTGAAAATAACTCCTGCTTGGCTGATGATGATGTGCATGGAAAACCTTTGTCTGTTGTCCCATTACTTTTGGTTCCTTTTAAAAGCATAAAACACAAATAGAAACTTTCCCTTGATTTGAAATGCCCTCAAATTAAGCAGAAAGTCTGCAGTTTCAGCACATTTTAACTGCATTGTGTTGGTATAAAAAGCACAGTGTCCTATTATTTATGGACCTGACTTTAGATACAGTTTAAATTGAGTCCCAGTCATTCAAACAAGATCAATGTTTTATAAATATAGTTTTGGTAAATAAATATCTGTAAGTAAATTGATGTAGAATTGAATTGGATTTAATTCTAATCAAAGCATTTACTTGTGAACTGATTTGATTCTGGAAACTAGTTGTGATGTCGACCCTTACTGGCAGCCGCTGTTTGAACAGGTTTTTTTGCTTAAAACCAGTCAGTGAAAACCTTACGTGGAAACGTGTCCGAGTCATGTTTGTGTCTTGCGGCTCTTCAAAACATAATTTCAGATTACCAAACAACCAAATGGAGAAATGAATCAGAATGTCTCTTTGAGTTTATCTACTGTTTCTTACTCATAATTATTGTTGGCTATAAGTGTTGGTTTATCATTACTATTTATACTATACAGTTTGCAGGTTTCTGTTAATAGTATCATTGTTCTTCATTCTGTTTTCAGTAATAACTATGTGGTGAAAACTCTGACATGCTGATGCTGACATGTAGTCTCAATAAAATATTGAAAAAAAACAAAAAGGAACCACAGAAAGTAAAATAAAACTTGATCTATTTAGAGTTGACTCACTAAAAACAGTAATGAATTATTATCAATTATAAAATATCTGGATTATTTATTTATTTTTTTTGCAATTCTTTGTTTATTAAGGTGGAATTCAGGTCAACATTCAAGAAAGGGTTGCTAATGGTACAACATTTCCCACTTTTTTACTTTTTTCTTTTTTAAAAAGGAAGAAAAATAAAAATTAAAGTTGATCAAGTGGAGAGAAGTGAAACATTAAGCATTTTGTGCTCTCTGGTAAGCTATTTAGCACAATGAAGCAAAGTAAAAAATAAAAACAATTAACAATATTTTAATTAAGTGTCATTTTTTACAAAGTCTGGCTGTAGAGGGGGGTGTTTCTAAATGGCATTTGATTCAAACATCAGGATTTTTGAGTAAACTATTAAGTAAAGAAAAAAGAAATTCCAGAAAGAAAATCGTTTTTTCTCAAGTTGTTTGATATTGAATGCGCGTGTTTATAACATCTAAGCTACAGTAGCGCCAGATGATGTGCTAAATGAGGGCAGTGAAGGTTAGAGGTAGCGGGACTTTAGTTTCTGCCTGTAAATTGAACCCTTGGGTCTTGCAGAACTGAGTGCGTTAACAAGACTGAGCCACGCGGGGCGCTGTTGCTCACCCAAACCCTGCTCGCTTATCGGAATATTCAAAGTTTATGAAAGCCTTGCAGCATATCAGAAACTGGTGGAGCGGAGAGTGGAAGAGTAGTTATGATCCTAGAAAGAGCGGCCAAGTTGTAAAAAATGACTTTAGGGTGAGATTCTCGCTGGAGGTGTGATGAAGCAGCTCGCCTGTCCGCGCGAGCTGTCAGCGGGCCTGTCAGTCATCCGGCCAGGGCTCCTTCTAACATCCTCCTATCTCACACAGAGCGGAGCTGCGCGGGGAGAGGGAGGGAGAGCCCCGTACCCGGTGTGTGCGTGCGTAAGCGCGTGCGCGCGTGTGTTAGCGCGTGTTAGTGTGTGTGTGTGTGTGTGTGTGGTGTCAAAGCACCGGGGGGAAAAAGTGTGTGAGCACGCCCAATGCAAGTGAGGAGTTGACAGAAGGAGAGAGACGCGGAGCGGAAAGAAAGGAAGAGTTGAGTGAGAGAGGAAGAGAGTGAGAGACCTCGACGGAAAGCAGGAGAGAGAAGAGAGAGAGAGAGAGAGAGGGGAGGAGAGCTGTGTCTCTCCCGGTGCACTTGGCAGTCTAGTTGCGGGCTGCTGTGCTGTTGCTGTCGTGGCGTGGCTGGTCGCGCCAGGCGGGGAACTTCACCACACTGGAGCCCGGAGTCCCACTCTCTCACGTGCGCAGTTCGGAGCTGCCATGGGTCTCTCGCTGGGATTTACTGTCCTAATTGTTCTGCCGGCCTTTCTGCTGCACACCAGCGGCCTTTACATCACCAGTAGCGTTGGTGAGTACAGTAGGCTACAGTTAAACGTGGCCAATGTTTATACTCCGTATCTGATGATCTCTGATCAGCAGGGGCTGCGCGGGGCTCCTCCAGCGCTCTCTGCAAGTCTGCTTCTTATTTAGCAGCAACCCACTCTGTCCAGTGTGTTATGTCCGTTTCATAATAACCATGCTTTTTTTTTTTTTTTTTTAGTTTGTGTGGTAAATAACACAATTTGCAACTTCTGTGTCCTGCTGGTGCACTTTCTGAGGGTCCCCCAGCAGCGGTGCAAGCACGGTGTTGTGATGTGGAGGATTTTATCTGGGGCGAACTGGGGTGTCAGATGCATTGGCGGATTTTTGCTCTTTTTCCTTTTTTTTATTTAGCAGTGAAGTAGCCTAACGTTATCTGACTGTCGCATCTATCGATCTGTCACAGGACGCTGGAGTCGGATGTCAGTCTATTGATCACAGCTTTTATCAAATCGTTCCTCCGACACGGAGATTCAAGAAATATAAAGTCTGATCTTGATTTTTTTTTTATCAGTCAGCAAACTTTAGAAATTAGATATGATAAGTGAAAAAGATGCTAAGTGCGCGCGGGGGCTGCACAGGTGACAGGAGAACAGTGTGACTCTTTGACAGTGACAGATAATGGCCTTGGCTCTCAGTGTATAGGCTAATAGGGGGTGTGTGGGGGCGTTGCAGCGTCTCTTATTGTCTCCGAAAATGCATCTGTATGTCACTTATAAACAACAATTATTTTGATGAGAGAAAATGTCCATTTGTCCCAATCAGAGGGAGGTTATATGCAACCCAGTGTGAAAAACGAGGTGATATCTCTGAAGGGATTTGAATTTTGTTTGAGTTTTTGGATGTTTTTGTTGTTGGTTTTTTTCCCCCTGGTTTGAGAAGATTGACGGTAGAGCAGCGTGAGAAAAGCACAATTAACACATTGATGTTGTCTCGACTTTCCCGTTGATGTTGGAAGGACACACAGTGTCAGGAGCGCCGCGCGCTCTGCTGAGGCTGCCGTTTCCAAACGCGCACAGTGAAGCATCAGGGTCGCCCCCATGGTTCATGGTGGGGTGGAGGGGGGTTGTTTTAACGCACGTGTGTTTGTGTGTGTAAAGGTTAATGCTTTTGTTTTTTTATTTTTGCTTCATTTATTACGCAACTTGGAAAAAGAAATGACATTTTTTACATTTTTTCGAATCCCTTGCTTTTCCTCCCACTTCTTTTTTTCCCCATACACCCTCTTCATCCTCATTCTTCTCACATGATGTATCGTCCTCCCATCCTGTGTTTTTTTTCTTTTTATCTCCAACCTCTGCTATTCTTCCCTCTCATGACTTTCCATATGTTCTCACACTCTTTCTTGATCTCTCATGTTTCTTTTGCCTCATCCCCAACCAAACCCAACTGTCCTTCTCCCAGACTCCCTGCAGCATGTCCTGGGGGAGTATGGACTGGTGAGGCCGATCAGTGTGGATGCAGAGGGCCGCTTTCTGTCACATGCTGTCTCGGCTGGCCGTGTGGCAGGAGGGCAGTCCCGTAGGCGCCGGAGAAGGGAGGTAGGAGACAACGAGTGGGAAGGATCAAGAGGAGCTGAGGAGAACCAAGAACCCATAGACCATCAGGAGCAACTTTACTACAATGTCACCGTCTTCGGCCGGGAGTTCCACCTGCGTCTGCGCCACAATGCCAGGCTGGTGGCCCCCGGAGCCAAGATGGAATGGCATGATGATAGTGACAGCATCCGGTACTCCGAGCCTCTTCATGATGAATGCCTGTATGTGGGGGACATCACAGACACGCCGGGAGCTGCTGTGGCTATCAGCAACTGTGATGGCCTGGTGAGTGGACAAGCCGTTTTACCTGTGTTTATGGGTGCACAAGCAAGCATGGCTCCATACAGTAAAGGCTCTCTCTGCTTTGCCCCAGAGCATAGTCTTTCCTGGGGTCAACCATGTGACGTGCTGACCTCTTTGCTGTCCTCTAAGCTTGCTACTACACTGGACCTGCAATGAGAAATACCTGAGTCATGTTTTCATTCCTCTGTTCCGTCCCTTTTATTATTCTGAAATAACCTCTCGGCTTTTTACAATACCATTTAGGCTTGCTTTATAAATACCTGATTAGCAGACAAATAGCTGTCACTACAGCAGCATGTAAATTTAAACTGCCCCCATAAATAATTTTGGTTGCACAATAGTTGCCCAGAAAGGCGTTATTGTGAATGCTTTTAATAGAACTGATGATGGAAAGAGGAAAAAAAGAAGGATATTGCAAACATTTGGTGAATGACTTGCAGTAAGATGGTGAAGTGAGATGTAGACAGTGTGAAGACTCCACAGGAGCTGAGATGAGAGGATGCAGAAAGATGGAGACCAGGGCATGAAGACTAATGTGAGAGATGAGCCTCGGGGCAAAGGGAAAATAGGCAAGTAAATACAAGGAACTAAGCAGGAAGAAAGGAAGTAAAGGGAATGATGAGATACTGTATGGTGGAAGAGGTTCCCTCATTAGGAAAAGTGTTCATTAGTCAGCCACATCAACCCACACCATCGGAGCTCAGCAGCAGCAACTGGATTCATTTAGGATTGAGGACACTGGGGACTAAGCGAGCAGCTGAGAGAGCAGGCAAGGAGCCAGGACAGCAGAGACCTGGCAGGCCCACTTAGTTTGATACCAGCCAGAGGCAACTCACTGCTGTAGCTTCTTCCTCTGGACTGTCATCTCAGAGTTTACTGGTAATTTCAAAGAGAGGATACTGTAGGTATAGTTGTAACAGATCACAGGTCAGTCACTATCAATCATTTGGGTCTGGATGCATTGCTGCTCTAAACTACATGTGTTTTAAATTTTGTTTAAATTAGATGAACATGTGCGTGCGCATGAACATGCAGAAGTAGGTTTGCTCACTATTGTCTTTGTCCAGGCAGATAATGAAGTAAAGATGAGGAGATTTTACTATATGTGGAACAAAAATGACAATTTATACAGATTTTAAAAAAGCATCTGTGTTTGTTTGTTTTTTTTACCATTTATAAAACTGCAGAGCAGCATTTATGTGTGTGTGGTTAAAACAAACTAACAAAACAAAAGACAGAGTTTTGAAGCAGCAAAGGGACTGCTGTTTGAAACATGGCAACCCTGACCGTGGGATTCCTGCAGTTTCTTCAGTGAGATCACTCTCCTCCGTCCTCCACAGGATACATGCCATACCTCAGCTTTTTCCTGCCACACCTGAGGCTGAATGCTTCGTTTGCATAAACTCACAAGTTGATTTCAGTCAATTAAAGTACAAACACTATGGTAACTAGCTACCACTTCACTAAAAGCAGTAACATTTGAATACATAAAGGAGAAATATATTGAAGATGTTTGAGGTTTGATATACCCGACACTTAAAACATGCAGTTTTCAGTGTTTCTTCAGCTTATATTAAATGTATACTAAAACGTAACACATGTAAAACAAACGCTACTAAAAAACTACTGGAAATTCCTGGAAAATTGTTTGTTCTGTTCAAAGAATTCCCACAAGGAAAACTACAGAATATATAAAAAAACAAGTTTATCTGTGCAGGAGAAGAGTTTACATGGACTCATTTAACCCTTTTACTAACATAATAACCCCTCAATGCCTGCCATAGAAGAACTGGGCAGAAACATCCAACTTTTAAAAAAAATGACAGATTTTACTGACAAAATCTGTAACAATAACAAAAAACACTTTTTTTTGCATCTTTAATATTCATTACAATGCAATAGGTCAAAATTATTATATTGTTTTCGTTTGCTTTGTGATGTTAATCAGGGTGCAGGAAACATTATGTTATCTAAATGCTAAATACATATATAACATATAATACCTGTATCACATGGTAAACAACAGAGTTTTGAGTAAAGTTTCTACCATAAAGTGATGCAAAATGTCTCAGAGACTGTATGTATCGGATATAAATGGTTAGGCCTGAAGGGGTTTAACCCTTCCTTGACCCTAACCATTGAGAGTAACTGGGCAGAGACATCTCATTTGGCCCTTTAACTAAATCTGTAAACACTAGGCTATTTATTTTTCCCATATATTTACTATTTATTACCATGGAACAAGTAAAAAGTATTACAGTCCTCTCCTCATGTATCAAATATGCGACATCCAGCCATAAGGGGTTAACATGGAGGCAATTTGTTTGATAAAAATTGCTCAAGTGTCAAGGAGGTGAGGTACTTTAAAATACACATGTTGTGGTGCCTCCTAGGATGTGTTAGTAAAAGGGTTATAAGTGCAGTCAAAGTGAAAAAATGAGGCTTCATGAAGACTGCGAACAGATCAAATGATTCTTTTCAGACTGACAGGAATTGTTGGTACAACATTCTCACCGTGCTGCATCCTCTCCACACCGTCTTAACAAGAAGCTGCAATTTGGGTCAATTAACTGACGGCGTACATAAACAGTTTATAGCTTGTTAATTGTACCGTAATTAGCTTCTATTGTTAACGCCTCAGGTTTGAGTTTCTGCTTAATTGAGGTAGTGAATATCAATGACAAGTCTGCCCAGGGTTGTTATGCTGCGCTACATCCTCAACAAGAAATACCAAATGACAGAGTATAGAGGGGTAGCATTCATACTTTGAGAAAACGTGACATGAAATGACAGCAGACAATAAAAAAGAACAAAAAAGCATTAATATAATGACAGAAAGATGAGTTAAATGAGTTATATAGTATTCAGTAAGACCCAATTTTCCATATTCTTCCTAAAATTGGTTCCAGATAAATAAAAGTTAGAGATGAGCTGTTGTGTTGGAAGCATAACAAAACCACCCCCCCAAAAAAATGAAAGGAAAGAAAATTCTTTTTAATAATCAGATTAATGCAGTCTACGTACTTTTCATTCCTGTCTGCCCCCTTTGAACAAGTCATGTCTTTGTTAATCAATTCTTAGAACTTCTTCACTCATTATGTAACACAACCAAATACTGCTCAGATCTGAACCCTTTCAGGACCACCCGGCCCTGAAATCCCATCATACTCAATGATAAATACAGCTTAAATATTTCATTGTTATTGAAAATATAATAGCAATCAGAATAAAGGATGATAAAAGAAAAAACAAGGAAGCTGCTGTGATTGTCCAGTTTATTCTCCTCGTGGCTAAGAAGAGGCAGTACGCTGCACAGTGAGCATACTGAGGGAGTGTTTGTGATTTTACTCAGTGCAGGGCAAAATGAAATGAAGCTTCCTGTGGTTCTATGTTTTTGTGTGTAAATGGGGTGCAGCATGAATCAAACAAAACAGAAACTCATAAGCTTTGCCGTTAAGAGGGCGCTACTTTGTTCTCTGTGAATATCTACAAGTTGTAGGGAATTACAGGAGTGTTGAGTTTGTCATTTTTGGTTTTGAAATAGCATTTTTCTGACGTGGTATTACCTATTGCAAAGAAGCCTACAAGAGAAGCACAAGTGTAAATAATAAAATGATTGATAGCTGATTTCTGTGTTGTTGCTCTCATGCACTCGCAGAAAGAAAGGGTCTCTTGAATAAGTTGAATATGTAAAATATACCAGTGAAAATGTAAACTTTCTGCTGTCTTTTTTAAACATTTGTTGTTACAGTTATGCAGAAATTAAAAATGGCACAGTTTTTGTGCTTAAATTGCTGCTCTGTGAAGGAAAAGTTATGGAAAAAATGATGACAATGCTTGTTTTATGTTGAAACTCATGTTTTTAGCTAAACCGTTTTTAATTTATATAATAACATTTCAGTGCTGCAAACATTGTTTAAAATGTAAACAAATATTTAAAACATTTATTTGCACCACATCATGAGGCTTTTTGTGTTCCCAATAGAATACAGAAAACCTGAAACTTCGAGTGAAACATTTGAGCATTTCATGAAAAATGGCAGCCACATACGTGGACTACATGCATTTACATGGTCGGGACGGTTCAGCAGAAACCTGAAAATAAGATAACTACTTGTGTTATTCAGTAAAAGGTCAGTCACATGACTGTGCATGAAAAGAGCACCTTACCAATGCAGAGTCTCTCAGAAGTAAAGATTAAAAGTTGATTAGCAAACATGTACGATACATGGGAATCTTACAATATACTTAATAACTTCAGGCCAGCAGGTAGTAAGAACAGGCATAAATCAGACATGGTAGGCTAATAGAATTTAGATGAGCTAATCAATAACGGACCTAGACATATCTGCCTGTCCGTCCTGGGAGAGGATCTCTCCTTCAATGTGGGCTCCATGAAATTTGTTCTTTTTTTCCCACAGCTGGGTTTTTAGGAGCTTTTCTTTACCAAGAAGGAGGGTCTAAGAACAGGGATGTCCTGGGTCTGCTTAGTTTAATGTAGTCATTACTTGGGTTTATTGTGCGTTATGTCTGATTAACTGTGCGTGAAGCCCTTTGAGTGGACTTTGTTGTGATACTGAGCTATATAAATAAAATTAAATAAATTTTCGCACTGACTTTCAGAAATCTACCAGTGGACATTTGCTGTGGCTTTCATGAAGACAGGTCAAAGTTCCTTCATTCAAAGAGGAAGATGTGATTCAGGACAGTTTTCTTCTTTGGGTCAGATGTTACACCGCATCCTCTAGCTTAGTATCCAGACTCAGTTTCAAACTCTGCATTTCTGGTCGTATGAGTGTGTTTGAGTGCTTATGGAACTCCTTGCACATATGCAATATCAACAACAAAAGCTATATAAACAATTTAGAACAATATATCCCTCATCATACATAAATCTTTTCTTCAAATAAAGCATCTTTTTCTATTCAGTTAAATGATGCTGAACTTCATATTACAGGTTAATCGTATGGAGTTCAGAGACTGAACCACCTGCAGTCCAGATGTTTCACCACAAAACGCATAAATATGTCATAATTGTCATTTAAATATGCCACCTTTCCCGCACTACTCAGAAGTTTGCATATTGCAAACCGTGTACACGTGTCTGTATTTATTATGTCTTTATGTCTTGTGTTGTTCTACCGGTGTTAAACGAGTGTGCAGGACTGCATTTCCTGCTATTTTGGATGTGCATGTAACAAACGACTTAAAATAAATAAAGCTCAAGGATTATGAAGGAGTTGAAATCCTTTATCAGACATGAATGGGACAACATTTCAGTCCGAAAACGGTTCTTTTTAGCTCCCAGATGTTGACAGATCAAAAAAAAATTGATGACACTACAGTGGGAAACACATCCCATCGCAACTCCAAAAACTGAAGTTTTATTTTCTATCATTAATATAGTTTATAGAAATATCCTTCTATTCTGTTTATATTCACATATAAAAACATTTATATGTAGGGTCATGTGGGGTCATGTGGGGTCAGGGGGAGTCATGTAGGGTCATGTGGGGTCAGGCGGAGTCATGTGGG
>JBAMIG010000007.1:18901273-18918518 GCA_037177335.1 Kiunga ballochi
AAGTATATTGAATACACACATTATATTTAATGATTAGTTTACGTCTGTCTTTTATCTGGTAGCTCATTTCTTGTCTTTCTGCACATAAATCAATTCTTTCCTCCCTGCTGCAATGACTTCGGACCAGATTTGAACTCACAGCATGTCTGACTTTGCAAAGAATGAGACACAATACGGGCCAGTATTGGTTCTGGCTCCTCTTCCTCCACACATCTTCCCACTATGTCTCTGCTTTTAAACTCTTGTTGGAATATCAATATAACAAGTTCAGTGGAGATCCTCTTTCTATTTAACTCTATTTCTTGTACGTCACTACATTTATCTCCTTTTTTCTATATTAAATTTGTAATGTTGGCCTGAAAATAACTCACTTCCAGCTGAAAGATAATCAATAATTATGCAATCGGCGGCTCCTACCTGTTAGCTGAGATTGATCTTTTTTTTGGCTCGGCTGAATAACGGTGTAGAGAGAACTGTGTCCACCAACGGGGATTTCTGGAAGTGTTTTTGAACCAGTGAAGGGATTTCCAGTATCATATCTGGGAATTATGTTTGTTTGAAATACAGATCTGCCTGAGGACCCCAAGATCACAAACATCTAAAATTTGACCTTTAACCCTGTCCCATGCGTACAGAGATTCCTTTAAATCTTTTTATGACACATTGATTCTACAAAGTCTTTTTGGGCTCTTTTTAGTGTATCTGTGTACATCGAATCATTTCATTTTGCTTCCCCTTTTCTGAAATATTCCTTAAATTGTTGTGTTACCAACTTGTTGCCAATAATCTAATTATCAGTGCGTGTACGTATGTTTTTTTTTTTTTACATTTTTTTTATTTTGTTGCTCCATTTAGTCCAGATCTCTTAAGATGTATTGCAGCCATCAAAGTCAAAATGAGATAAAATGTCCCATAAAATGGCAGCATGCCTCAGTTTTAACATCGCATGAGTTGTTTATATTCTAATGGGGATAAAAAAAATGTTTATGAGATTTTCAAACAACTATTATTTGCATTTTACTCAGTTTCCCTTTTATTCAAAAGCGGTTGAAGTCCTATATGAGTGCTGTGCTCTCATAACATCCGCTCTGATAAGAAAGCCTCATTTTGGGTACAGTATGCATGATGAAGATGCACGTCTGAATTGCCCTGTCTTCCTTGCAGTTATATATGCTGTTTGTAGTCTCAAGGGTTGAGGCAGTGTGAGAAGTCAACACTGATTTCAAAGGTTCCTCTCATCCAGGAAAAAGAGGAATGAAAAGTAAGATAGCAAGTACACAAAGACAAAAGCGAGAGACAGGAAAGGACAAAAGGGAAGGAAATAACACATTATAAATGCTCATTGGTCAAGTTTCAGGTGTGAGATTCTCTGTATTTTCTCTGTAAACAGATAACATCAAGTATTACCAATGATGAAGACTGTTTAATGCTTCACCAATAACTGCAAAGGCCTAAAAATTAATTAGCTATGAGAAGCTGTTTTCAGAACAGTAGCTTTGCTTTGTAAAAGCAGCTACACTGTCTCAACCTTTCTGCATGGACTCACAAAGCAGATAAACACATCAATTACTAATGTTTAACTGAGCTGCCACGGCAACACGCCGACTAAATCCATCCAATTAAGTGCAGAAGTTAAAAAAGGAAATAATTGTTATGCTGCGATACGAGAAGAGATGATTTTATTTTTACCTTTGTGACGAAGCTCTAATCTGCTTTAATCACAGCTTTGATGTTGATGTTTCCAGGCTTTAATATCTGCACACTATTGATATTGATACACACCCACACAGTGTAAAAATGAGGACATCCCTCAGTATATCTTGTGTTTGTGTCTATTTGTGTGTTATTTCATTATTGTAAGGAGTATAATTTATTACATACCTGCCATCACATCTCCTGCTCAGCACATGAAAAACACACCCAGAGACAGACGTGGCAGTGGGACAAGCGTGTTTCTCTCCCTGTCTGGATAGTTAGGACTGAGATTGCCAATAAATAGTGGCCGGTGGCCTTCAGCATCACCAGCGGGGAGAGATTTGTGTCCTCATGCTTGATTGGCCCATGCCTGAGAAAGAGAACAAACCATCTTGTTAATCAGGGAACACTGTGGGGACACCGTGTGTGTTTTTCTTTGGCAATCATACTTGTTGTGGCACATTGTCAAACTGCTGTGTGTACAGATCCGCTCGTGTTTGAGAGAAAAAGAAAGAGATTGAGAAAGGGAGTGTTGTATGTGTGTGTGTGTGTGTGACATTATGCCAGCTGATTGAGACGCCAGCAGTGCAGAGCTGAGCCGATGGATGACAGATGGGTGTTAAAGGCCGCAGGAGCAGCCATGATTTATGTTTGCACATATGTCTGCGCACAAACTCCTGGCTGCCGGAGCTGTCATATTATAATCCTACCTGTGTTTACAGCCCCCCGAGCACCAATTTTCACCTTTAGGGCTGCCAAATAAAGTCTAGTGTGACGTTGAGCTTTAGTACTGTGTCTAGCATCTATTACAAAATTTCCCATAAAAAGCCTTTATTTCTTCTTTTAAACCCTGAACTTTTCAGAAATAAACATGGCAGGCATCGCTTTTAGGGGTGTAGAATGGTCTTTCTTCCAGATCTTTTGAGCAAATTGTCATTGTTTTATGCATTAATGCTATATTTTTGTAGTCAGGCTGAGCTTTAAGTGCAAATGTTGCTTTTTTGTTATTTTTTAAGGTGGGCGGTTCTCATGTTTATGTGAGAGAAAAAAGTCTGCACACTAAAATCTGTGCAATGTAAAAGTTTAATAGAACAAGCTATCGGGTAATAAAACCTCTTTAGCAGTGGCTTAAAGCAGGGTCACCAGTGCAACATGTTCTGCAGCTTTACTGGGTTTTGGGGCGAGTTACTGGGTGACTTTTTTAACAATTCTGTTTGTTTTGCTTGTTTATTTTCAGTATTAAGCACAGCTTGAACCTTCCTAAACAAGCTTTATTCTAAGTTGTTTAGATGTTGACTGGTTTTTGGGGAGGTTTCAGAGCTCCATAAGGCTTGTTGCCACTGTTTCTTGTTGTTTTTTTTCTTTGCTTAGAGCAGATTCTTTCACAGAGACATTTCTGTTGAGGCCTGAACAGGAGACATTTTTCTAGCTCATAAATCTTTGGAAATTACCTTGTTAGTGCTGAATTACTACTTTATGTTAGTTAAACTGTCTTCTTCAGAAATGCCACAGCATATGGGAGCAAATTATGCTTTCTTTTTTTGCAACAAGCTGTCAGCAACAAAATGCTGAATTTGAAGATGGTTCTTTGCAAAGTAATTTATTTTGTGTCAACACAACACAGTTTATGCTATGATAAGTTGTGGGTCAGTTTTAAGGTTTAACAAACAAAAATAAAGTTGTTTTTTTTTCTGAAATTGGCACATCGGATTTAACATAGTGAAAGAACTCCCTAAAGAACATCATCTGAAGTCTCAACTATTATTTAGTCGGATTAACCAAATTAATTTCTTATTAAATATTCATTTTACTTTATGAAAATCTACCTGAAATACATATAAGACTATTTGCTGTGCTTTTTTATTAGTGACTGACTGCATCCAGCAGACTAAATAAAATGCTTGTCATGTCCAACAGACTTTATCTGTTACTAAACATCTATGTGTGTGCTCCAGTATTTCTGCTGCACAAACTGCCTTGTTTAAAAAAAAAGTAATTTTTTGCTGCCATTAGCATGGACTTGTTTCTGTAGAGCTAATATGATCAGCAGGGTATGGGAAAAGTTGAAAAACACCTTTTTTAAAATGCATTTTATAAACTACGTAAGCAAATATCCAGCCCATTACTCAACCCAATAACCAATATTTTGATGGATAATATTTCTACATTTGCAAACAAGAGTTTCACATTGATTGAATGACTCAATGAAGACATTATATTTAACACCCAGTTTCTAAACTAAATTCAATTTATAACATTGTCAAATCAAATCAATGTATTTGTCTGTCTTACATCATCCTCCACAACTTATTCTATCCCTCTTTTCTTTCTTTTGCCCCAACTCCATCATGCTTTCTGTCCTGGAGGTAGCCCAAGGGCTGGCAGGTGTGAGCCTGTGCAAGTGTGTGAGCTTAAATAATGCACATGTGTGTATCAGCACATTCCTAAGTTCACAGCAACCTCACCTTATAGCTAATGCACAGTGAATTTACATCTCAGTTTATTGATATAATAATATAAATAATTAAAACCTATTGGATTATTCCACCCCTAATGCTGTTTAATTGTCATCATATCATGGGGTTCACCTGGGATTCTTTCTCAGAATGATGGATGGATGGATGGATGGATGGATGGATTGGATGTTTTGTATCCTTGTCTTTTGTTCAGTTGAACACCTTCCTTGTTCTGGTTTTCCTGTTTTTGCCTTGCACGTCCACTTTTACACATCTTATTCTGGCCTGCTTTCTGCCTTTTCCGCCTGCATTTGGGTCCTCTCTTCCACCTTTTTGTGACAAATAAAAGCTCTCTCTCTCTTGCAAGATGTAGTAGTGCAGCATTACCGATGGGAAGACGGCACATCAGGTCACTTTAAGTACTGATTGAATAGCAGGAGATTTTAAAACTGATATATTATCAAGCTATTATAATAATTATACAAAAGAGTTAGTATGTTATCCACTGATAGGTGCATAAATGCAAGCTCAATTCACTTATAAGTTATTTCCACCACCATTAATCAGGACATCAGTTCAAATGTAAATGTAGCTTCACATTATTTAGATGTAGGGATTTCCTTTTTCCTTCTGTTTTATGTGTAAGTTCTTGTGGTCTCAAACCTCTTGTAATGGCTTCCACAGCTCCCCTTACTTATTTTTCTTAAAGATATTTGTGACAACAGAAAAGTGACAGCTCGAACCTTTGATATCTTCTTAAAGTTTCTCCCTGCTTTGTAGTTTTATTAGTTGTATTTTCAGACTAGTCGCATTAGTATGTTGATTTGCACCAGTGCTTTAAATCTTTCACATGAATCCAGTTGTTACCTCACTTCAACCCAAGTATAACAGATTTTCTTTGCTTAATTTCACATTTCATTAAAAAAATACTTTAATCCGAGTTTGTTAGAAAGGAAGCTTTCCTATCTAAATCCATCCATGCAGTCTGACATATTGTGCAGCCCCCTGCAGGGTCAGAGTCAGCAAAGTGAAAGGTGATGTACAGTATTCGAATGAATGAAATATTAATAGAGTCAGCCAATTAAAATGGGGACAGCTGAAGTGTCCCAGGAATTCAGAGCAGACATTAGCACGGCTTTAATAAGATGGTTTCTATCTGCAACCGCCTGGTATCGTAGGTAACGACAGAGAGACCAGGGGGTGGGTGGGCAGCAGGTTGGGTGCTGAAGTCAGTCTTGTGTGTCTGCTTGAGCGATGTGAAGCAGAGTAGGGTCAGGTGGGAGAAGACAAGCAGACAGATCAAAAAAGACACAAAAATCAGGATAATGAAGCCTTGAGAGATAACTGTGTTTGTATGTGTGAATGAGTGATTTGTAGAGCAATGCCTCCTCTCAATCTGTAGGCAGATTTAGCTGTCCTGTAACTGCAGTGCGGTCTACCTTCTCTGTTTCTTTTGTTCTTTCTGTCGCTGCCTCCCTCCTTGTCTCAATGCAGTTCCAAGTAATTCATCAGGGAAATGTGAATTTTGAAGAGTTTTTTTTCCACACAGGCAGACACAAACATACACAAACACCAAAGAGATTCATGCCCTCGCAGATATATTGTATAAACATAAAGTGCGAGTAAAACACCATGTAATCATTTAATGATTTAAAGATGTAACATTATAGAACTATATAAAAACATGATACATTTTCAAGGCCATCAGATCATTTCAGATAGTGAATACCTTATTGTAGGCTGCTTTACACTAATGCATGCTACTGTAATTCCCTGACTCATCATTATTAAAGGACACACAGCTCATCCTGTCATACACCTCTTTCTCTCTGCAGGCTCTCTTTTTCTCCTCTTTCATTGCAAGCTCATACTATTTTTAGCAGAGGGATGCTTTAAAAAAAAACACTGGACACTGATGTCAACTCTTGTTCTCTGTTGCCCCCTAGCAAGTGTGCAAATGTGTTTGTGTGCAAAGCTGTCTAAGCTAGCGCTAAGCTAGCTTAAACCAGCGTCATCTCACTCGATTCATGCATGTCTTAACTGAGTAAAAGCATGTGTGGGGGGGGTGTTTTGGTACATTTGCAAGCATTTTAAGTTGTTTCTTTTTCACTTAAGCATATTTTACTTTTTTCCATGTGTGTTTTTATCCATGGTGCCCTCTATTGACACTCATGTTCTTCCTAGAAAACATAAACCCACAAATTGACAGAAAAGTTAGGATAAAATATGAACCTTTATTATTCTCTTAATTATGTAATTCAATATACTATCAATATAGTAATTGTGTGGGAAAGATTGACTGTAACAACACTCAAAAGTATTCAGAATAATCATCACTGCAGCTATTATAGATGGGAAAGAATCAGGTCATTAATATTTAATCAGTGTCACTGGGGCCACTATCATAAGAGTGTGTGCGATCTGTTTGTGTCCACATATAGAAGAGTCACTAAAAAGCTATTTCCTCGGGCACAAAGCAAGATCCACTCCATTATAATAGGCAAGGAAGTGACAAAGACACAATCCTCTCTAAAACAGAGAGGACAAAGACAGAAACAGAGGAATATGATCTTGTTCCTTGTCCTGAAGTTCCTGTCCTCACCTCTTCTCGCATCCTTATCAGTTGTTTCTGTTCTGTGCAGGATGAAGAGGCTTAAATGGGAAACAGCAGATATCTCATTACATTGCACTGGATAGGATAGGCCCGGGAGCTTCCTGTGTGTGTGTGTGTGTGTGTGTGTGTGTGTTGTACCAGTGTGAACTCTTCTAAATGAACACTGTTGGGAATTGCGACTCTTTGCTCTTTGTCTAGTCCATACTGGCATGCTCTGGTGACAAAGCACACACACACACACACACACACGCACACACACACACACATGCTTTTTCCTCAAACAAATGAACGAACAACATGTAGACTGAATTTGACAGTGTGAATTGCTAGTAAAAGAACTTAAAACTGTAAATAATATGTTACGTTTTCTGTTTTTCCTCCTCTCTCTTCCCCATCGCCTCTTTCTGTGTTTGAGATTAATGAGTATTACTTGCTCTACAGAGCAAGTAGAATGAGACAGGTCTTCCTAGACTGGAAGAGCACAGAAAATATCCCCTTATAATAACCTCTCTTTATTAAATCAAGCAGGAGAACACAAGGCTGTTTGAGAGGGCAGCTACGCGTCTGCCAGCAGTTGTCCTCAGATAGCACCAACTTATCTTCCCATTTAGTCACCAAAACGCTGTTGATTTAAACTCATTAAATTCATGTTTAATTTGAAATTGAGTGTTAAGAAAGGGAACATATTTCATATGAGTATTACTCCACCATAAGGCATCATAGTTACCTTTGTCACGCCGAATCAAAAGCATCTTTCTATTTGTATATTTAACACATTTAAACAAAAATGATCAGCTATTATTGACCAAGAGTGTTTAATATGATTTTACTTGATGTTTAAATATATTTTAAGGGTTAGATGAGGCAGAAAACTATTTCTTTAAATTATGGAGTCTAAGAGAAAGCAGCCCCTTTTATTTGTGTGTGTTGTCACATTCCTTATTGTTTCACGTGTTGGTCACAGCTATGTTAGTGTGAGTCTCAACAAGGAATCCAAAGCAGGTACATCTTTAATATTTCTCCACTCTGCAGGGTTATTTGCATGCAGCACACAGTTGGATGTCTCATAGTTTATGTGATCATTTCTCTGTACATATTTTGCACGTCTGACTTTGACTAATTCTGTCTATGTGTGTGTTTCCATGCATTTGCAACCGGGTCAGTGTCACTTGAACCCAAACGACACGTCCCGTTTGGAAAAGGTTGTTTCAGACATGCTACATATTTTAAATATGAATCAAGTTCACATCATTAGCAGAGAAGAAAAATGATTTATTTGTATTTTCATTATAATGATGTCAAAGATTTCAGCTAACGAAAAAAAAATCCAACACTAGGGGAGTTTTCTTTTACTTACAATACCAGAAGCTGTGATATTTGCTTATGTCTTTTCTTTCCCTCAACCCCACATTTTCCCTTTAGTCATCCAAAGTCTTTGGCTCTGCTACCTCCTGCTTGGGAACCAGTGATCTATGCAGAGATTGAACATGACTTTTGGCTCTGGAAACCATGACTGCCTAAAATAACTCCTCCTGCTTCACAACTTCATTCCAGCCAAAATAAAATCCTTCAAGCTTCAACAGAGGTCATCCTGTTTGTATGTGGCTTTCCAGAAAGGCTTTGGGGCACCTGACATAAACCATAATTTGGGCATATTAACCTGATAAAGCCACATGTCAATTTTCTTTTAATCTAAATTAGTTAATTTAGGAGAAAGAAGTAACACATAACTATATTAATAAACTTTGTCTCTCACGTTATAAAGTCTCATGGTTGCTCCCTTATTGGCCATCTGCCTTTGTGTACAGTGATTTGATTACCTGGGAGCTTCATTAGGATAGAGAGACAGGGGACTCTCAGTGGTAGCTCCCCTATCCTCCCAACTGAGTGTAGAGTTACCTTTGCACGGAAGAAGCTGCATTGATTAGCCATATGCCTGGGAGGCTGAAGAGGTTGTACCTTTACCCTGGGCCATCATGACCACCTCTAGGGAACTGAGAACTGGGTAATCTAGATGTGCAGGGATATCCTATGTATGGACTAAAGCAGACTTTCCCCCTGTGCATCTTTGCATTAAGATCTTATCTACCGTGGTTTCTAACAAAGCAATGATAACCTGGAGCTTCATATGGGAAGCCTTGGCGAGGAAAGGAAAGTATGCTAATCAACAGAGGATGCTGAACAGATGCTGTTTTATCTTCGTTGGAGACGGAGCTAAGCACAGACCTGTTGCTGTTTATGCTCAGTCTGATTTGAATTTTCCTCCCATCTTGTCTTTAAACTTGTTTTTTATGCAGTTTTTCTGCCATGTTGCCTCCTGCTGCGCTAACTGCATCAGTTGCCATATGTTAGTTTGGCAGACATGCTCATAATTCTGTCCAGTGGAACCAGTCAGTCTGATCTTTACATAAAAAGCTTGTCTCTGTCAGAATTGGCTTCTGTTAAAAAGCAATAAACTGTGATTTTTATTCATTTTTTCTTTCTCACGCTGCTCTTCGAGTGGGGCTGGCTCTCTAACAATAATGAATGGTTATTTTAATTATTCCTAATTTATAAATACACCAAAAGACATTGTTATGAAATGCCACCAATTCGGTAATATCAGTGCAGTCTTATTAAATCTCTCCAGGCTGGCTCATTGGCTTAATCTAGCCAGTAATAAATATATACATGCCAAAACACTTCATTTCATTCATCAAGTGTGTTTCAGAGCTTTGTGTGTTAATTGTCATATTTCGTTATGTCATTATCTCCGATATGCTACCCTTTTTAATAACTCAGTAAGATGGTGTGTAACTATTTTAAACAGGAATGAGTTTATTATATCATTTGTGATGCGATGAAATAGGATGATTAATTCTAATTCAGATGTCCTACGGCAGGCACACGGGTTCAGCTCTGCTGAGCAAAACATTTGCATGCATATTGTTATGCAACTTAAGATGATTTCGTATCCTCTTACCCACTTGTACTTACATTTAAAAGTATATTGTAATGATAACTTGTCATTTTTACTTTATGATGCAGATTAGGAAATGTGGCTGATCTGACCCATCCTGAGATGTGTCTAGAAGCAGTGGCCTGACATGTTAGCAGTGAAAACAGGTCAAGGAGCCGTGCTTAAAGATCTAAGTTAAAGCATTTTCAAATATATATTTAGTTATTTTTTTTAAAAAGGGGGGAAAAAAAGTAGAGAACAGTTTGAGAGTGTAGTCCTCTGCCATGGTTAGTTTTGATGATGGTGAATGTGGATCTGGAGTAAACTTTAAATGGTATTTCTCTTCTTTATCTTCCACCTTTCTGAGTCCCATGAAGTTCAGCTCAGTAGTTTCCCAGATATCTTACTACAAATCAGACAAAAGGTGCTGAAATGTGCCCTGAGCTGCAGACATTTGCAAAACAGGAGAAATAAAAAAAGATGGTCAGTCAGAAGACTGATGACTGATGAAGTGTGCTTTTTATGGAGGCTACAAGGTGAAATCTTTTTAATGGGTTACTGCTGCTTTATTTTCTCTGTCTGAGTTTAGATGCAATCCTTACCAGTTATTATCACCAGTTTAGAGAAATACCAGTAAAAACCTTGAAGTTCATAATTATTACTGATCATTACTACCATTTAAATCATACTAGTGCCAGTGTTACCATGACAAAGTCATTATTTAAAGGATAAGATGAAAAACATTGTATCTAGTTTGTTTCTTGTGAGAGAGCTTTTGTTTGTGCTGTTTTTTGCTGTCTTACCCTTTTGTGTGTGATAGTAGCCTACACTTTATACCTTATTATATGATTTTTTTTCTCTATTTTTTTTGTCTATTGATGATTAAAGAGTCAAAATTCTGAGCCTGGTTGTTATTGTAGTTTTCATGTTTTGCCAGCTAAAAAACTTGTGCAAACAATATAAAAAATCTGGTGAGGAAAAACTTTTCCTCCCAGTTATTGCCCAGTCAGAGCTAAATTCCCAACTCCACCCTGTCCTTGTTGCATTTTTTCCTATCTCTTTTTTACTTTTATCCTTCTTCTGCCACGTCTTCTCCAATACTTCTCCCATGAACAGCTGCCTCCACTCCCTCCACTCGGAAAGTGCTCAGGGTGACAGATGTTTGGCTGGCTGGCCTGTCATAATAACTATGGAGGTGTGTGTCTCAGGTGGTGGCTGCTCTTTGAGTGCTCCACAGCTAGGACAGGACAAGACAGGACACTGCCTAGAGCTATGGTCGAGGGAGGGAGGGAGGGAGGACAGGAACAGGAAGTGAAAACAAGAGTTTTATTTTTGGTTGATACCATAATGTCTTTTACATAAGATCTCAGGAAACACAGTTGTGACAGCTTGGTAAATAAATAGTGAGCACATATCCCTTAACCAGTCAACAACATATATGTCAGTTCAGGTCTAACGAATGTAGTTTAGAATAAGAGATAGAGAAAGAAAAGACATTGGTAGAAGAGATGAAGCATTTGCAGACAGGGAGGAATCTCATGTAAAATACTTTTCTGCATATTTTATTGTCGTAAAGAAGGTTATAAACCCCTTACATTTCCTTTTCTATTTATATATTTTTTTGCACTTTTTTTTTAAAATGTGTGCATTATTTCTTACAAAAAGCTCAATTTTAAGAAAATATATCTCAATATGACTTTTTGGTAATGAAAATGGGAAGCTTAGAACTGAAAAAAATCCTACACAAAGCAGGAAAATCCAAAGACTTTTACTAAAACCACAATAGAGAGCAACACATAGCAAACATCAAAATAAAACCATAAAATAATTAAAAGCAAGACCAGTTCAAAGTTACCGTACATATTTCATGCATATGTGCATGAGGGAAAACATGGTTTTAGCCTGGATTTAATATTGTTAACATTCGGTTAAAGTTTAATCTCTACTGGCAGTTGGTTGTAGTTTTTCCAGCATAACAGCTAAATGCAGCTTTTCCATGTTTAGTCTGGACTCTGGTCTGGACTAGTTGACCTGAATCTAAGAGCTCAGTTGGGTTTACACTCTGCAAACATCACAGATGTATTCTCAGCCTAAACCATTCTGGGATTTGTAAACAATAGGGTTTTATGATCAGATGAACCATTTCATAAGTTGGAAACTTGTTCAGCTCGTCCTCACTTCCAGCTCTCACACTCTATCTCACACACAAGCCCACACTGTCAGTTTAATTCACAAGATACCAAAAAGCATTATTTATATGCTTGCAGGACATGCTATAAACAACATAACCTAGGTGCTTTGCTATGGCAACGTAGAAAATATAAGTAAAACACAAAATAAAGAGTGAATGAACAAATAAGGTTTTAGGTTTGATGGTGACAGTCTCTATTTGTGCGTTCATCCATCGATTGTCTACACCTGCTTATTACAAGGCAGGGTCATGGGGGATCAGCTGCTATCATCCGAGAGCCAAGGTACACAGCGGTCAGGTCACCGGTCTATCACAGAGCCACCAAAGAGTGACAAACAACCAACCCCTCTGGCACTTACTCCATCTAGAAACATTTTGTGGACCCAGTCAGTGTGAATATGATCCATTTTTCTTTGGAAGCAGTGGAAGCAAGCGCTGTAGAAAGATGTTTCCTGTCAGCTACACATAGATGATTGTGGCTACACAGCTGTCATCATCATCCCTATTCTTGAATACCTTACAGGTCTTCCCACTCGTTCAGTCTCCACAAAACCACATCTAAAAAAAAACTGTGATAAGAATCTGAATTTTTTTTTTCCAGTGCAGGGTAGGGCTGAATGGTTTCCTGATCAAAATTCTCATCAAAAACACTGAAATGATCAAATTGCAAAGACACTTAATTTTCTTGTTACATGCAATTCATGTTTTAAGCCTGCAGCATCAAAGGTTTTTCATATCTTCTGATAATGTCAGTCTAATGTTGTCTTAATATTATCAGAAGCCCCCAAAGCAAGATTGTACTGTACTTGTACCCTGCTGTCACTATCTGTCTGATATGGAATACAGTGAAATGAGGGCACTACTAGTCCGCGTCAGACTGTTTTGTGTGTTGCCCCATGTCGTAGAGCAGCCATTACTGCAGTGGCACGTCCTAATTACCTTGTGTCTGCCACCACCTGCTGACATGGATAGCGACTGAATAGCGCGACTTACATCAGATTACTGGATAAGGTGTTTGATCCTGCACACCTGACTTAAACTAAAGAGTCATAGTGCAAAGAAAAGCTGTTAGATCTGTTTGATTTAAAGCAGGAATACAATAAAAGTCTGCTGGACTGGAATGAGTAAAGTAAAAAAACATTTATATAGCAGCTTTCAAGATATGAATCAGTAGATCAGTGATATTGATAATTATTTTTACTGTCACTGTGTTATAATTCAGTGCAGACGCACACACACTGACCCAGTTCTAAAGGCTCAGTTTGTGCTCAAGGCTGCAGGTGGTAAAGCAGGTCATCCAGTGGTTGGAAGGTTGGCGATTTGCTCCCCAAGTCAATCTGTCATATTTTTAAGATAAGACACTTCCCCTCGTTTGTTAGTGTCTGGAGTATGGATGTTCAGTGGAGAGGTCGTTGGGTGGTTGGCTGCTGTGTTTCCATCATGCTGTCCCAGGGCCACTATGGAGAGACGAGGAATGAATAATGGATTCTTTGTGAGGTGCTTTGGGTGGCTTAAAGAGCATCGCAGAAAAATAATCCAATTAAGTTATTTATTAATTAAATATAGGCCCAGTTGGGCTTGACTAATAATTGACAAGCATTTCTCACTAAATGCAGTCTCGCTGTCTTAGCTGAAAGTGTTAATGAGCAAAGGTGTTGTTTTATAACCATTTGTTTATTTTTTAGGTGATAATATTTTATTCACAACACGGTGAACTGTTGCATCAGGTGACAAAAAGATTAAATAATTTAAGTTTAAAATACTCCCTCTTTTTTTTTCTTTTTTTTTTTTTACAATTTGCCTCACATAGTTTTAAATAGCATTTAGGAATTATATTACCATTTATATTTAGTTTATGCAATATGCCTTAGAAAATTAATTGTATCACTCAACTACAAATCCATATACCAAAAAACGAAATGAACAGAGTAAAAACTGAGCCAAAAGGGACCAAATGCTCACCAAAACAAGATCATTTTAGTTACCCAGATGGTGTATTCAACAATATTAGTGTTATTAAATTAGTCCGTAAAAAGTCAACATGTGAAAAAAAACTGTTATTGAAATAAAATACTAAAAGAAATAAGATTTTCACAACAAATGTACTGGTTTAAGCTCATTCCATACATCTAATATTTAGGAGACAGGATTAATATAGCAATGGTTGAATGACAGATACTAGTAGATATGCTGACAGGATGAGTTCCAGGTTTGGGAAAAGAGGGGGCCACAAACCCTTCATGCCAGCAGGAGGCTGTTTCCAGTGAAATATATTTTTCCTGTAAGATGGACTTTTTGCCTCACTGTCAGTCTTTATTGCTTTCTTTACAATGTTTTCTCAACTCATTCACCAATGCTACAGTTATTTTGGCACGCGTCAGCTGTTTTAGGAAACTCCTGGGACAATCAAATCTAAAATGCCTTTACCTGCAAGTGTTGAGCCAATATTGCTGAGTCACAATAAACATCGTTTGAGTTAATATCTTGCTTTTATGGTGAAAATAACTTCTGAACCAAAGAGTGTTGTGCAAAGCATTTAACCAAAGTCGCAACACAACAGGAAGTCAGCCATTTTTGCCTGTAAATGTACATTTTAACAAACCCCCCCTTGAAATATCAACCTTATTGATCTCAAAATGTCTCTTATTTACTTAACACTTATTTATTTAGGTGTTCCTAATGAGACCTTATTTCAGGCGTGATCTGTTTACCAGTGGAGTGAAGGACCTTTGACTCTAAAGAGGTTCATAATCTTCTATGTGTTCTCATTTACTTCTTATTTTCAAACAGAAGTTTAGCTTGAAGGAAAAATGTGATAGACCTTGTAAATGGATGGCTTTTGAACTTAAATGTTTTCATGCTCTTAAGTGTTCCTCACAGCTGTCCTGTCAAAAGTTGAGATGTTTTCCTCCCTCTTGATTTCATAAGAGACCTTTATAAATGCCTTGAGACTGATATATAGACAGACACCCAGACAGGAAGGTGTACAGGCCAGTTTTAGACTATGAGACCTGCAGTAAGCCTTATATCAGCCTGGCTTTACTGTCTTATTGAACAATAAGGCTCTACAGTTTACATGAGCTCCACAGATCTAATCACAGAGTGAGGGAAAGGAGTTGGGAGACATGAATGATCTTTGCCAGCAATATTTCCTCTGTAGATGGCAGTGATTGGATTGTGGTGTTTTGAGTTATGCTCATCATGGTCACATGGGGTGTTTGCCATAATTAGTGGCATTCATGCAGCTTGTGAGAAATCTTCTCATCCAGTAATGGCTCACTTACGACATAATGTGCAATCATGACTGTGAATTCCCTCAGTTTTAAACTGCAATAAAGCTTATTTAATTTGGTGGCCGTGCTTTATGAATGCGTAGGTAACTGCATACATTACAGGCTTTATGGAGGGATAGCTCAGTTTGACTAATGAAACTGTGATACAGCAGGTCACGGGGGAATCGATGTGCACCACATCACCTCCCTAGCAGCCAACAGCCCTGTGTACTTCTGACAGACAGACAGTTATGTAACACGGGAATGTTAAAGGTTGCCTCGTCTCCTGAACTGTTAGAAATCCACACAGACACACCGAGCAGCTGTACAGATAGGTGGCCCGCTCACCTGCTGATTATAAAAGCTTCTTCGTGCAATAATAAAAATGGTCCTCTACTTCGCTTTAGGAAACCCAGATGAAATGCAACAGTCTTCATATTATGGCTATTTGGACGTGGAAATCCCTGGCAATGCTCGACCACTCAAAACATCTAATCAGCATTATAGAAATTCCCAAATGAAAATAAACAGGCCTCACCCAAAGCGGTTATTGATAAATAGGCCAGGTTCAGTGCTTGATGTATGAATAATTATTGTGGTCTTTAGGGAGCTGTCCATGTAAAATTAGACTGCTGATTGCCAACCTAAATAATTAACAACCATGTTATTATGGGGACCATAGTTCACAATATGATCCATAGTCTGTAACCTTTACAGCTGTCATATGACAGCTTCGAAATAATGAGCATTCATTATAAGGACGTTGTGTTGGACAGCATGGCATGTTGCTACCTGCCCAGATGCTGGTGACAGCATTAACAATCCTCTGTCTGAGCTCCTCAGTGCTTCGACAACCCACAAAGCTGTCACTGAGGAAACAAAATGTTCAGCTAGCTAACAGAGGCATGTGTCTGAAAGTGTCTGAATGTGTCTGCTGCTTAAGTACAGCTTAAAGCTCAGATAATGAGTTGACCATCTACTCTTCTCTCGCAATAAGCAATGAAAAATAACCAGTGTAATGATTTGATGTATTCTTTGGGGAAATAACGTTTTTAGTTTTACATGTTGCAACTTAATTTGATTTAATTTTAGAATAAAAAGAAAAAAAATGTCTTACCTAAAATATTTCTGTAACATTTTCCTTTCTATAAATGAGGCTTATAAACTCCTTGAACTTGCAAAACTAAATAAGGTAATTGTTTTCTACAAATCATCAACTTCTTGCAAGTTAAAGAAAAGATTATATTTAGTCATTTAATCATGGACTTTCCTATAAAGTCATCTTGAAGAAAAGTTTTTATAGCCACTTAGAATGAACAAAAAGATTAGTGCATGGCAGGGCCGAGGTATGTGCGCTATACTTACTATATCTGCAAGAAGTATAATAAGTGAAGCCATAGTTTTCTCTTTCCTGCACATCATATTTTCACAACAGTTCATAAAAACACAAACAAAACATATACAATTAAAAATGGCTTGTTTGTAAATGAGTTGCTTCAGAGTCTAGCAGTCATTCAGAACCAGGTATTCACCAGGACCAAAGAGATATGATCAATACAAAGTTCTGGCACTTATTAAATCACCTGAAGAGCACAGACTGCTCTCAAGGTGCTCATTTCCACCCATATTGTGATTTTCATCCTGTGTTATAGTCCTACATTGATTTAATAGAGATAATTTATTATTAAATACATTGATTGTGAGTACAGCTGTGTGGCTTTATTGTGGAATTTTATTGCAGGTTTACTTTGTTGCAGTGATAAAACCTCCAAAGGTCCCCCTTTTTGTTCCAATGCTGGATATTATCCAGAATTTTACTGGGATCCAGATTTAACTTATTTTGTAAAACCTGTTGGGAATTTCTGTATTTTCTGGGCAAGCTTTTTATTGAGGAGTTGTATGCATCTATACAAAAAAATGGCCTGATCTCACACTGATGAAGAATCCTTAATAAGTCCCAGGGTCCAGATGGGGATCCAGATCATTCATAAAAATTCTCTCAGGAGCAAACAAACACATGACCTGACGGATAAATTCATGCTAAAACATAACCTCTGCCGCCTATGCAAGATATATATA
>JBAMIG010000007.1:18918618-18934063 GCA_037177335.1 Kiunga ballochi
ACGCAACCACTTGGTATCCTACACAAGAGAGTAATCACAACTATGAACCCCGTTAACAATACTGAAAATAATAAATTATATAACATTATACAGACATCTTAATCAAAATAACCAATACTAATAAAGTAAATTAAGATTAACTACTAATTATTTTGTTTCACCCCCCACGCCCCCTGCAAACCTGTAACTCAATGTATTACCTAACTAAATAGGATCTATCTGTAGTTAAATAATACAACAAAATCAACTAAACAAATAAGTGAATTTAATATATATGTGTGTGTGTATGTCCCATGAATAGATGTGGGAGATGCCTGCATCTCCCACACACACTGCTTTTACAGAAATGCAGACATGCTTATTTAGACAAACTTGCCCACATTCAGATCCATCAGAATCCATTAGTTAGAGAAGTAAATTCCAGAATAGAGTCTTAGTTTAAGAAAGTTAGGATTTTTACATAATACGTTATCACATAAATCTCTACTCATTTGGTTCTGTCTTACAGATACCTGCCTTTTTGTTTTACTTGAAGTTAAATGACACACAGCAAGCAGTGAGAGTCACATCATAGGTCAGAGTTAGTCATGATTGTCAAATCCTCACCTTAAACCAAGCCTGCCACTTGTTAGTAAAGTATTGCTTGATCTAAATTATCACCACTATTCTCTCCCTCTCTTGTTAGTCTACACTTATTATCTCAAACCCCTTTTCCCCTCTCTACTAGTATTCTGTGAGCAGCCAGACATTCTTGACATTTTGCAAAGGTTGAAAGACAAAGAACCTTTGTCTCCTAATAAGGCCACACTCCATACCCCACCTGAATGAAAACACTGGGCTGAGTAAGAGCGGTGTGAGTAAGGAAGTGTGTATATAGGTGGAGATGTTTGTGTGCGATGGTCACTGGGATACAGGGAAACAGATTGGAGTGGGAAAAAGCACTCAGAATGAGTGGGTAGGAAAAAGATGGAAGGAAAGTTGCAGGTAAAAAAGAATGGAGTGGAGTATGTGGAAGTAGAAAGATATATAGTTAAAGTTACATCCTCAAGAGAAAGTAAATCTTTAAATGAGGATGATCTGTTCTTTATAAGGAAGCTCTAGCTTCCCCACCACCCTGGATATATGAGCTGGTAACATCAGCTTAATATTATTAGCTAATGTAAGTTGTTGTGGTGGGAAACAAAGCGGTAAACCTTGACGCTTTGCTTCCCCAGTTACACAGACTGACTCGGATGCTCTTGAAGATAGCAATATTCTCCATCACTGCAGGAGCTTGAAGCAGAACCCAGCACCCAAGGTCCTTCTGGTCTCCTCTCATCTCACTCCTTCATCCATCACACCCCTCAGCTCTGCCTCTCACCTCCTTCAATCTCTCCTGCTCCTCGTTTCTTTATTTTCCTCTGTAAAACTAGCTCAAAACAGCTGAAGCATGAAGGATAGTAGTCTGCAAAGTGTAAGCCTAAAGGAAACGTTTTAAACTTTAGTCGAATGTTGATCATCTCTACCTTTTTGTCTTCTACTTTTACAGTTTGGCCTTTGTGTTATGCAATGTTGCTGCACTGTCTGATTAGTGTTTTCCAGAGGCTAAGTTAACGAGTTAAAGTGAGAAAACATTGCTCGATGTTTTGTCTTTGTGTTGCATAAGTAGGAGGTAAAAATATCTGGACCTGCCTTTGGAGGCATATGGGCTGGTTATGACACCGCGCTCGTTAAAAGCAGCTATTACCAAGAAAAACCTAAGGTTGTTGTGAAGTGCACTGCCTGAAATACAGATTCCTCCTCTAACAAGGAGAGGAAAGAATCAGTGTCTGTGCTGTGAAAGAGACAAAAGTGTGGCTGGAAAAAGCTTAAACGTGTTCATGCTTCATATCATTTTCTCTATTTGCACCCACCTCCTGCTTTTCCTGTCTGTGCTGGTGTTCTGTCAGTCACTGGGATGTGAGTAGATTTGAGATAATACTCAGACTTTTGCATTAATTCTTTTTGCAACTCAGGAGCCAATGTTACCCACGTGTTTGTTGTTGTTGTACCCATGAGCCTGTTGTCTTGGAAACGTTGCATAAGAGGGAGTGGGAAAGCAGGATGCCCCTTGCTGATTGGGAGACGAGGTGGCAGCTCTTTCTTTCTCTCCCCTTGTCTTCCGTGCATTTATCCTCTCTTGCATCTTCATCTTGAATTTTATCCACTTAATACAAGATCCACCTGCATGTGTTAAAACACTGGAGCTTTAAATGTCCCTTCATGCCACATGTTGAGTCGAAGCAGCATGTAAACAACTCCGAGTAAACTCCATGGTCAGAAACAACACATTTAGTCGATCCCACACCCATGCTTTGGCTAAATTAAAGCTCCTGCTGGAGCTGTGATTTATAGCCCAATCGGAAATGTTTGTCCACACTCTGCTCACACACTAACACATACAAAAAGCACCAACACATTGCTCTTAGAGCTGTGTTTGTGTGGCACCTCTGGATGTGGGAGGCATTAAAGTCAGTGAGTGCAGTGCTATGTTGAATCCAGAGGAGGCAACTGTTTAAGACTGGCCTGCCGTGCCTCCTATGTGGGGAAGGAAGCGTGTTAGGAAAGGATGGCCTTGGCTCAGGAGACGGGACGATCAATCCTCATATATATTTACTAACTGCAACTCATTGTCATGTTTGACATGGAAAACAAAACAGGATCGAGCTACTTTCTTCCCACCGAAAAACAAAATTCAGGATTATTGTTCATCAAAAATGAAGGTTTAAAGGTAAAAAAGCAGGAAATGCTGATACATCATTCAAGTAATTTTTAATTTTTTTAAAATTTTTAAATCTGCAATGTCTGAAAGAATAACCTTTAAATAGAGCTTTTTGTGCTATCTGCATTTTTCAAGTATAAACAAGCCAAGAAAAGAGCAGGGTGGGCAGCCCCTGTGTGAGAGAGCTGTCTTAATCCATGTGTTTAGCAAGCACCATCTGTTCCTTTTATTCAGATGGGAGTAGAAATATTTGGTTGATTAGGAAGGGATCTGTGAAGGATAGCTGCACCGTTACCAACGGTTACAAGAGACACACATGCTCAATTCTGTCAACTGGTGTCTTAAAAAGCAAATAGCATACAATGACACCAAAATGCACTGATGTGTGTTTATAGGATGTACATAACAAACCAACAGTTTAAGTTTTCATAACAATGTAAGCAACAGAGAACAAAGGCCTGGTAATAGAGTAGATTGCAATATTTTCAGTTTCCTGCCTTTTGTAAGGCATCAGCTTATTAGTCCTAGTGTAAGGATTATTCTAATAGTTTTATATTATAGTGGGTTTTTTAAACAAAGACAATTGATGTAAATGATATACTAATACAGAAACCTTAACAATAAGCCAAGTTTATTGAAAAACATGAAAAATGGTTGATTAATCCCTCAAGGGAAATTGTACTGTCATAGTAGTTGTGATAAATGATAGTTACATGGTCCCATAGGGCAATGGCTGTTAGCCAGAATTACTTTCTGTATCTCTCTGTCTGCTACTAAAAGAAGTTTCTGACTGAACACAACCTCCACATGTTGTATAGAAAGACAGTGCAGAATAATCCATTATCTTTAGCAACTATTCAGCAGTATTCCTCTCTGGAGATTCATCTCTAGAAACTACAAAGTAGTCCCCAGCACAACACTGTAACTTCAGGATCTTGAGTCTTGAAGAATACCGGTAATATGTAAGAAAACTCACCGCTAACTATTTTATGTCCTGTGTGCCGATCTTTTTTTCCTGACTGCATCACATTAAAGTTGAAAAATACTGCAATTCTGCCTCCTTTTAACTTTTTCCTAACTTAGTTATTGTGAGTTGCTCATGTAGCCCTAAGGGATGGTATAAACTCGTAGTCCAGGTTATGTTCCAGCAGCTATCAGGAAAACACATAATACTGCATTCTGTGTACCTCCTATGTCCTTGTTAGTGCTTTGACTTAGGCCATTTGGTTTGTGAAGCTCAGCACATTTGGTGGTGTGAATTTTCTCAGCAGCAGAAAAAGTGGATAAAGTTGTCTTTCCTGTATTCAGCAAACTGTCTTAAACAAGACATATACCACCATATAAGCCAGGGACGGGCAACTCCGGTCCTCGAGGGCCGCAATCCTGCAAGTATTGAGCATTTTCCTGCTGCAACACACCTCACTCAAATCAATGTGTAATTAGCAGTAAATGTAAAGCTCTGCACAGGCCTGCTAATTAAGTCTGATGTGTGTCTGGTGTGTTCCTAACGGTTGCAGGGCTGCGGCCCTCGAGGACCAGAGTTGTCCATCCCTGATATAAGCTGTGTCCAAATTCAGGGTCTGCACACTTTGAAAAGTGCAGACTAGGAAATCTGTACACTCCAACGTGGGCTGCATGTTAGTAAAATGAAACAGCATACCAAGTGTATGAGAATTACTCTTACTGCTCCTCCATTGTCTAGCAATTGCATATGCCATGTTTAACCAATCTTCCACAAAAAACATGAAAATATAAAACAAATTGACAGAATATTACATCAGATTTTTTTTTTCATATACCTGTGTGTATAAATTCCAAACTTAGGCAGAAGGCGGCCAAGACGAGCTTTCCTCGAGCGCAGTGAGGCTCTCTCCTCCAGCAGACATGCTGTCACATAACTTCAGTGAAAAATAATCCTGATGAGATGCATGCAATTCAGTTTATTTGTGGTCACGGGACACATTGTTACTGATGTCCCAGCTTGTCTTCTGGGTCAAATAAGCGTGTGTACATACATTAAGTTAAAACCTGGTCTTTTAGCACAAAATGATCTGAAAGAAAAGGCGGTGTGAAGGAGGCACCACTTGCAGCCTTCATTACAAGCTAATTCAGTGTTGGTACCAGATCTGCTTGTGGTTCTGCACCTGTCGATGATGTCACAGTATATGATTATATTGTGATATATAATTGGACCCTGTAATGGACTGGTGACCTGTCTAGGGTGTACCCTGCCTCTAAACCAATGACAGCTGGGATTGGCTCCAGCCCCCTGGCGACCTCTGGATGGATGGATGATTGGACCCCTCATTCACTAGAGGCTCCTAAACAAAACAAATGCCCATAGACTACCACGTTAAAAAGACCAGTTTTATAGTAGAAATAAACATGTTTACACCCTGGTATTAAAAACTATTTTAGGTTTTATAGGTTTGAATTTACCTTCATCCATCCAGCCATTTCCTACCGCTTTGTCCCAAACGGGGTCGCAGGGGGGCTGGAGCCTATCCCAGCTGCCAATGGGCGAGAGGAGGGGTACACCCTGGACAGGTCGCCAGTCCATCTCAGGGCCGAATTTACCTTAATGATAACTGATATTTTATTTTTTAATTTGGCATTATTGGGGGTATGTCCTCTTTAATTAGCAGGCACCCAAAATCCACTGCAAGAAGGCAGAGTGTGGAAAAAGCATTTCTTAGCTTTAGCCCACCTACCGTTAATCAGTTAGCTCCTATTAGCTCTGTGTTAGCTTAGTTAGCCTTTAGCTACAAGCAGCTCGCAGTCTAAACATCAATCATCCCCGTGCTCACCTTGTCCCCTTCTGCTACATCTGTTTGCCCACTTTTGTATTTTCCAGGTTTGACAGCATCATCTGCCAAGATGGCAACTTTAGAACTGCCCAATAAGCTTTACTTTTGCTCTACAGAAACATACTGAGTGTTTCTGTCTATCTTTTACATACCTACAGTTAATGCTCTGGGTGTCCCCAGAGAAGAAAGGCCACCATTTGGATGGCATCAAAACATTTTAAGCACAGGTTTGTAACCTGCAACGAGTTGTCATGGCAATAACATTTTCAGATTTAAAAGAACTTTATTGGTATGAGAAAAATAAGTTTAGGTTGATTTAAGAAATGTGAAAAATAAATAAGCGACTGAACATCTCAGGTCAGAATTCAGCACACCAACATAGAGTTTAAGTTTAATTTTTTTCTCTCTTTTTTTTAATTTTTATTTCTGTTACTGATTAAATTCCCTTCCTGTCTCTCTCCAGGGGCAGATCTTGGTGGCCTGATGGACCTGGAGTCTCTGTACCGAGGTGTGGAGCAGAGTATCAACCACACAAGATCTGGGCGAGTACGCAGACGGAGCCTCGACAGAGACTATAACATTGAGGTGCTGCTAGGCGTCGATGACTCTGTGGTCCAGTTTCACGGGAAGGAACATGTGCAAAAATACCTGCTCACGCTTATGAACATTGTAAGTGTCTGCCGCTCAGGAGAAAACACAAACATGACATATACCAGGCAGAAGTGAGTATAAATATGACAAACAGACTGTGACTTTGTCAGCATTTGAGGCCTTTGCTACAGCATTCAGTGTGCTTCCACATTAAAGTACACACATCATACACAAGCTCCCACACTCCTAAAACTTATGCTAATTCTTTTGTTTTGTATAAAGTGATTAAATGAAGAAAATTCTTCTATTTAAGTTGTATGAAAAGTCACAGACAGGTCAAATAAAGCGGCATACACACATATACAAAGATGCACAGCAGCTGAATGAGGATTCAATTCCATTCCTGCATGTTCTCATCCTGCAATCAGCCGCAGGTAATCCTTTCTGCTCTATCTGAATTTGATGAGATTTCATTTGTGTACAAGGTGTGTGTGTGTGTGTAAGGTGAGCCCTCTGTGCTGAAGGGGCTCCTACATATCGTTTCATCAGGCTTTGTGTCATGTCATCATTCATTGTGAGTGTGTGTGTATGTCTCTGTGTGTGTGTGCATGTGGGAGAAAGATTCAGAAACAGCAGGTAGTATGCTCTGGGCCACAACACTACTCAGCACCCCCACTCCCAGGGGCTGTTACAAGTGTGTGTGTATGTGTGTGTGTGTGTGTGCAGAAGGTCATGTGTTGCTGTGACTCTGCAGACTTTAATCTTTGCAAATTAGACCTGTGGTGAGAGTGGGTTTTGGATGAATTGTATGTGTGGGTCCGTCTGTTTGTGTGTGCTGCTGTTTGCTTTTGCTTGTATTGCGACCCACAGAGCAAGAAACTAACCTCCGACTGTTAAGCAGGTGCAAGCATAGAGCAGCAAATCCTTACACGCGTCTTTGTCTCAGTTCGGCACTTGACAAAGAACAAGTGCCGCTGTGCTGTGCTCCCTGCCTCCCCTTTTAGATATTTGTTAGACAATATAGGGAAAGGGAATACGCAGCCCTGTCACAGTCTCCTTTAATCTGTGGAGAAGAACTACAGAGAAAGAGAGAGAAGGAGTATTTTAAACAGTGAATTCAGAATAAATTACTGACAGCCAGATAAACAGAAATAAATAAATAAGGGTTTCCTCCCACGCATGGCATCTGGGTGACTTTCTTCTTGAAAGTTTTCTTTGCTCACTTCAGGATGGGTGTGCGATTGTCTGACTCTATCCTTCTATCTCTCTGAGCAGCGCTCTATTCCTCGCAATGCTACTCTTCCCTAACTTGGGTGGTTTATAGCAACAACTCATCAATGATGTCAGAAAACTTTCTAGTTTCTAGTTCTGAAAGTATAATGTGTTTGGAATAGAGGGCTTTATTCTCCACAGTGTAACCGAAAACCAGGGAAAATATATTTGCATTTTATACTTCTGTAAACAAGCTGATGTGTAAAATCTCTTTGCTTTCTAACCAAAACGGCCTGTCTCACTTCCACCTCATTGCACAATGAAGCTTTGTCAACAAGATGTGTGTTTATAAAAAAGTAGTATTTCAAGTCAAACCCGACCTCACTGCAGGTGAAGCAGGGAGTCTGTCGAGTCTTAGTCCTGTCTTAGTCCTGTCTTCCATCGAGGATTGGTCTGAATGTTGTGTGCACTTCTGATGATATGATACATATCTGTGTTTTATAATTCTTATATTGGACAATAAACTCAGCATTTATTTTGATAAAAAGTTTTATTTTTAATTTCTAACAATTTTTTAACCTACAACAATCTTTCTGTCTTGATATTTCTGCCACATCAAGTTAAAGAGCTTATTATTGTATTTTAAAAGACATATATGATGCTTTTAAATCCTTCCTTCTAATACGGAAATAATAATTTATTGTTTGTATAAAGTAGAACCGCAATGCTTTGGTATGAATTCCTGCTTATTCTCACTCCACACACCTTATAACCCTGTTCTGAGGTGCATCATCAGAGCGACTCATTTTGGTGCGGTTTCTTTAAATGTGAATAAGGCCTGTTAAGCCCCGCCCCCTTCCAGGTCATACACAGGAAGTTCAACTCTACCCTGTTCCACCATGTTTGTAGCTTGATAGCAGCGATAGGCTAATCTCCCAGCAGAGAAACATTTTATTGGTAAGTTACTATAAATGTCTACGTATCAGATTCAGAAATTTGATTACCTGGAAGTCCATAACCTTATTTTGGCAGACCCACAGCAAATACTGTGATGTAATAGATTTAAAAAAAACATAATAGAGAATAGATTAAATTAAACAGACTGAAAAATAAGACCAAAAAGAATATAAAGATATATGCGTTGCATCAAGAATAAATAAATTAACATTTTCTGCATTTTTAAACACTTAAACGTTCACAAAAACACGTCTTTAAGGGCTAAAAAAAGGTGGATTTTGCAGGATACATCCCTTTTAAAATTTGTATCTATAATTTGTATCTTTTTTATAATGACCCTCTCATGCATGCTTTATTCCTCTCATTTCTCATAAGCAAGTTAGTTTGAATGACTACTGAAGTGAGCTCAGGGTTAAGGAGGATCATCTGTTTGTGTTTTTGTCCCAGCTTGAAGGAAAGGGGGACATAGCTGGTTCCTGCAAGACATCAAAGCACTCCTGCAAGAAACCATTAAGTCCTATTTGAAAAGTTCAGCAAGAGTGTCAAATAGATGTTTGTGTGTAGGTGTGTGCATGTATAGAATGAGTTAAATGAATCTTCGTAAATCTTCTCTGCTTCCCACTCCTTTCCCATGTGTCTTTTCTATTCAGTCCCATCAATGGACTGAGAATAGATCTGACCAAGTGCTACCAAGGGTTGTGATACAAGTCATATCAAGATCAAAATCAGTCATCGCTACTTTGCCGAAGTATTTCCACTTTGAATCTGTGGACTCAGATATGTCAGATTAGAAATGTTTTATTTGAGAAGCGTAAGGAAATGGTCTCGTGTTCAAGCTTGATTGGCCTCTTTGCATTATAGAGGGACAATTGTGAAGCGACAGCAGCATAAGTAAGAGAAGTTAACAGGGTGAAGGCAGAAAAAACAAGGTCACATGAGGCCAGACCGCTCAGCTTGCAGACTAATTAGGTGAAGGAATCATATTTGAGCCAGGCACAAGGTGAGCGTGCAGAACATTGTTGAAAGTAAAAGAAAATGGATAATTACTGATCATCCCACCAGCATGCGAACTAGAACTGATTAGCTTTCATAGGGTTGTGTTTCTTATTGTGCCCAGTTACATGAGTTTCATTAGACAGAGACATGTCTGTTTTAACCGTCTTTCTTCAGCACTAGACAGAAAACGTCTCTTCATACTGATAAGCATGCTCTGTGGAAACGCTTTGTTGATGACCTGCAGGATGACAAGTAGAAGCTGCATCTGGTCGCTGTGTTCAGTATTCCTGATCTTTAAAAACAAAGACAGCTGTGGTGAGACACAATTTGCTGTACTTTGGCCCTAACAGTGTTATATTCATGTGCTGAACATAATGTTGATAGCTGTACCCATTAAGGGAGACCTTTAAAAGAGTGCCACAAAGTGTTAATCACTCTTTGTATTAATAGTTACTGCTGAGAAGTGTGATGTGTTTGCGCATTTCTAACTCTAACATGGCCTTTTGGCATGCTGATGGGTATTTTGTATGCACTTTTATGTCTCCGCTGTGTGATAACTATCATTTGTGTAGGAAGCACAGGAAGTGGTGCAGATCATTCAGTCCTATCTTTACCGAAGCTCTTGGAGCCAGGAAAAAGTCACATTAATAAGTGGTGGGTAGAGCTGGGAAAGAAGATGTAGTTCAGGTAATAATAGACTCCTGGTTGGCAGGAGGTGTCATAGATGCATGGTTTGAGGAGCAGTCAAAATGCTTTGCATGATCCAGGCGTGTTGACAAAAAGATGTAGAAATGCTTTCCAAAGCCTTATCTAATTTATGTATCACTTCAGCCAGATATTGATGATTCATTTCTGTCTCACCAGCAGCTGAGACTGTTTTAATGCATAATGTTCTAAATGTTTCCAGATAAAATGTTGCTGTCTATCAGTTAAAGTCCACTCTGTGATCAGTTGATTTCAATGTACTTACTTTAATGACACACTGAAATGATTATAAATTACCTCATATTCATTATGAACACGTGTTACTCTGATATGAGGGTTAGGTTGTGGGTATTATAGTAAGTGCTAAATGCAGTTGTCAGCTTGTGAACAGGGTGCTGACGGCTAATGAAGTGCAGATTAAAAGCAGTGACCCTTCACTGCCTGGAGATCGACTTGTCTTGTGTTTGTGGGTTTCAGTCGAAGCTGTCCTTCTCCTGTTCTCTCTTTTGTAACACTTTGTAACTTAATATTTAAACATGTGAAACATACCATCAATTATATGATTAGACTATAAGGGCTGTTAACACTCTCAACAGCTACTGTAAACAGTTTCCTTCTCTAGTAAAGTCAGAATAAAGTCAATGCAGAGCATGAAATCATGTTAAAATCATTAAATAACGGATGCTTTAAACATTTATAAGAATGAGATCTGTGTTTGACTGACATGGAGAGTTAACTGCAGTTTTACCTCCTGGGTTAGAGTTGTCTAAAATTGCATTTTCAGAATGATGTGGGATTGACTACTTAATTTAGAGGTCTGTTGGTCCACGGTAGCCACTGTCCTGCAGGTTTTTGATGTTTTGCCTGCTTCAACACACTCAGATCTAACATGATATGAATTTATGCACAATGATTCATTAAAGTAATCCAGGTGTGTTGAAGCAGGGACATAAAAATGCTGCAGGATTGTGGTCTTCCAGGACCAGAGTTAGACTCTTCTGATTTCAGGTGACCTGACCCCCTCCTACCAGATTATGTAAATTAAAATGCTAAGACTTTTCGCAGACAGGTCTTTACATTTTCTAGAAGTTTTTCATGGGATTGTTTATTGTTTCTTAAAGGTTTCTTTGATGATTTATTCTCAATATTTTTTACATAAATTGTTAATGTAATATTTTCAGTGTAAGGCTGGATCCTGGTAGGTCGATCTGCTATATATTGACCCCAGACTAGCTAGTTAGCTCACAACAGCTAGCTCATCATAAACAATGTTTTGCTCCAGGAATGTATAGAACTATGACCTGCCTGCTTACATGAAGATGAAAGACGCAACGCTGACAATGTTGCAGCACACCTTCTGCAATTGGATTGATTTTATACCGAGTTGAAGATTCTCAACTCTTCTCACACCAGTTTGTGACTTTTCTAGTCAAGTTTTAGATATAATGCATGTAACCCGTGGACCTTTAGTAGATCATGCACATGTATGCTATTGACATACAGTAACAGATGTGCTGCTGTTAGTTGATGAGCGTATCATGGCAAATATTACAGAACACCCTTTTCTCTTCCATTCTGCATTTGTGTTTTAGGGGACTGTGTGTTAAGTGACTCTATGAAAGTGTTAATCTGCAAGAAGACACACAAAGCCAAAGTTGGTTTTATGTGTCAAAATTCTCCTTCTGTGCACGTGTTCACGCATACAAATTTGTATCTCATTAGACTGGAAGTTATGGTGCCAGGGTCACCTGGAAGTCAAACACACCTAATTGGTCTAGCAGTTGTCAAGGAAACGGCCTGGATCCGGCACCATGTCAACTGACCCACCCCGCTGGCCGTGTAAATCTCAAACAAGCAAATATAGCCCTAAAGAGTAATACCCAGTCCTAAGCCTTCTGTGAAAGATACTACATTTTTACTTTGAAGTACATTGCTTGTTCTAGAAGTTACCGGGACAACAGGTCATCAGTTATTGCTTCAACATAACACCCAATATAAGATTTCTCCTGGTCTATGACTACTACTAGACCCTAAAACCCTGATCACAGTTATTTTGATTTTATGGTTTTCTTTGCAGATAGCTCTGAGAGCAGCTGCCCAGCCTGAGCTTTATTCCACATGACAATCAAAAGATAGTGTAGAAGCCTCCCATAACCCAAACAAGATAATGAAATATTTATTCCATCCATTTGTATGCCCACTTTATAGTGTGCAGGACTGGGAGGGGGATAGAAACTATTCCAGTTCTTGTTGTGCATGAGGCAAGGCATAGAGAATGACAACCATGCACACTCTTACTCCCACATGCAGCCTCTTTAGAATGACCGATCTGTGTGGATGTATTTTGACCATTGAAACATGATGAAGAGAAGCAGCAAGAGAAAACACGCCAACGCCACACAGACACCGGCTGAAGTCTGGACAATAGGGCTAACTATTATATGGTCCTGTTGGGTTTATTGGGCGGTGTTCTTTAACTATCAAGCAAATGGGAGGAAAACCATGATCCTTGGCTGGAAAAGGGAGGAGTTCCCTCTCAGTGTTAGGAATGGGGTCCTGCCCAAACTGGGCAAATTCAGGTATCTTCGAGTATTGTTTTTATGGGTGTGGGATAAAAGTAAGAAGTGAGTCGGGGTGAAAATGGAGCTGAGCGAAGGGCAAAGTTCTTGATTTAACGGTAGATCTATGTTCTTTCCCCAACCTGTGGTCATAAGAACCTATGAGATTGTGACAAGAAGTAACTGAAATGAGTTTCTTTTGCAGACTGGTTGTGCTCTCCCTGAGAAATTTGGTAAGAAAGTGGGTCTTCCGGGAGCTGCTCAGCAGAGCTGCTGCTCCTTTGCATGAAGAGGTTTCCAATAAGGTCGGATGTCGGTATTCTGGCCAAATCCCACTGGGAGGTGCCATGTTGGTAGGAATAAATATCTCAGTTGGTTCGGGAATGCTTTAGGAGTCCCTCATATGGACTGCAAGAAGTGGAAATGGAAGTTCCTAATGATCCCTTGTTAGTGCTACATAAATAGCAGCTTTGGGATGTTATCATAAATAATATCATTGGGCTACCAACATGTTAACTTGTCCTTTACTGTATATTTCACAAAGCAAAGTTACCACAGACTTAATGATTTTTACAGTTTCTGCATTTGGAAAGAAAATTGCAACACACCAAGTTGTAAAATCACAGAGTTTATTTCCTCATAAATAAAGTATTTTAATACTACCTCCAGCCTAATTGATTAGAGTTAACCAGTTGAAACTGGTTTAAGTCACTCAACGCCATATTCTCTAAACCATTAGTTCTGAATTCTCAGTGAACGAGTAACAACCACACATTGAAATTTAATATATGACTTTATAAAACGACTATTTTAAAAGGGAAAATAAATTTAGGTTTTATCAGTAAAGCAGTATCAGGTATAAGCATGAACAATGGATCCGGTTGGACGCAACACTGGTCCAAATGGGCCGCAGTTGTTTGTAAGGAAAACACAAAGATGTTATGTAGAAAGCCTTAATATCATAGCATTTGAACAGTCAGTTAACAAGAACTGTAACTCTAATTTTAACTACAGTTAGTATGTAACCATAGTTAGATCGTAGCTAATTAAGAATCAGATTTCCGATTGGATTTTGGATGTTAGCCCACTAACGCCAAATGTCCAAAACACAGTTGGGACATTTGGCCTTAGAAATACACAAATTGCAGTTATTGGAATAGGATCTTTGGGTCGTACTTAGAGATGATGTATTTTCTACCTGGGATGGATGTGACAAGGATAAAATCCAAGCGGTCAGTTCTAAGATCCTGTCAAGCCGTGTTCAGTGAGTTTGGCTCTTTCTGAACCTTACAGCTAATTTCTTTTGCGATGAAGATGTTTGGTCGTTACTACACTGGACTCTGGATCAGCTCTGGTGGGTTAAACTTTGCCTGAGGTGTCCAAACTTTATCGATTGAATAAAATTGGAGAAAAAGTCCAAAAATCTGAGTCGGTTGCTTTGCGCAGTGAATGCAGGAGGCGAACGCTAAATGAGGACTCAACAAGACTAAAAATGACAAAGAAAAAAAACTAAAAACCTCCAAAACAAAAATATATCTTATGCTGGAACCCAAAATCTTTGCACGTCCAGAGCTCACGCTTCTTTCTTCTTACTCGCTTCCTAGCTTTTCTGCTCGACTGAAGAACTAACTTTTCTTTTTCAGTATTTGGCCTCTTACTTCAGTGCTTCCTCAAACCAAACAGGCACAAGAATTTGTTTGTGTTAATCTGCTTTTTTTCTTTAAAGTCAACATTTTGAATAAAGAAAAAAAACATAAAAGAAGACATTTAAATCAAACTTTGATCCTCTAGGATTCCTGATAAAACTTCAGAAACCTTCTTAGACTGTGTGCTGAAACTACAAGTAAATGATGCCTGATTATACTTAGTAAAAAACAGCAATAGTCCAACATATTGTTTGAGTTATCTGTCAAATTTGTCAAAGTGGTTTTATACCAACCTGTGATAAACTAAGACTTGAAGTGCAATTTCATCACTGTTTTCAGGAAGAAAAGGCAGTTTCCAGCTTTAACTGCACATTGAAAAAAAGCATCATTTTGTTTAAAACGTATCCTTCATTTCATGGAAAATATTTTTAAGCAACTTGTAAAGTCTTGTTTTCAATGAAGGAATTTTTTTCTTTTTTTATGCTCTTTGTCCTTTTTTTCTGCGATCTTTCTCACCTCTCTGCTCAGCTTCCTCTCTTTCTTTCTTCATTTTTGATTCTATACCAAAATTTCTCAACTCTCTCTCACATATTTCTCCTGCTAGATGTCTGTCCAGTTATATTCCTTATCTCTCTGCATGTATCCTTTGTGTGTTTCTCACAAGCATCTCATTATGTCTGTCTGTTTTTAACATCCCTTTGCCTCATTAAGCACCACACACAGACACTGAGGACAGCAGGCCTCAACGTCGGTGCCAATTTACCTCTCTCTCTCTCTCTCTCTCTCTCTCTCACTCTCTTTCTCTCTCCGGCTTGGTGTGTGTGTGTGCCAACAGAGTATGGCTTCCTTGTCACACATTACTTTGTTTCCTTGCATGAGGCACTTTCCATTCTTTGCACCCTCTTCTTCAGTGCTCATGGGAAATAGAGTTCCTTGCACTTTCCTGAATTTATTTTTAGTTCCCCCTCAGATGACAGGGTTCAAAATTGGATTGAAGTCGGAGGTGTACAGTGTGAATATAAATGGTGAGAGTAGAGTCCCTTGTGGTACTCCAGTATTGCTGACTACTGTCTCAGACACACAACCTTTCAGTCTGTGTTAGGTAGTTATAATGCATGTTTGTGAAGGTGTGTGTGTGTATGTATATATACATATATATATATATATATATAGTTTTTTTTTTGTTTTTGTTTTTTGTTTTTTTTTTGGGGGGGGGGGGGGTGTTCTCCCACC
>JBAMIG010000007.1:18953702-18964862 GCA_037177335.1 Kiunga ballochi
TATATAGGATCTATGTTTGTGTGTAAGAATGCTTTTTCATTCGGGCTTTTACACACTGCGATCAGATACAGAAATACCTCATAAACTTTGATTTGAGAGCGTCCGAAGATCTCACTTTATGTTGATGAACATTAACCACATGAACAATGCCTTATCTTGGATTGAATGTAATGGCATTTATCTGTGAAAGAGATGGCTTTACTCATTCAAAGTTTCACTCGGAATAGAGGCAGCTTCAAATCAACCTTACAAACTCACACCCGCCAACCATCAAACCTACCGAGGTGATGTTGGACGAATGTCCAACTACTGGGAAGGGTTTCTAAAGGGCCTAGGGTATTGTCACGTGGCATCAAGATTTTAAAAAAAAAGGAGAAAAAAAAACAGGAAAATGAAAACACTTCAGACTTGTCATTGTATTGTGATCACATATTTCTGTTGTGACTATGTAGCGAGCTATCCAAGGTTTCCTTCTGCTGGAGTTGGACTGTGTGAGACCAAGCCAGACCTAGCAGTGCGATACTGTATATAACATTGGTGTTGACTGTATTTAATAATGTTCATGACTGTTATCTTCTTCTATAATATTCTATACTATGGGTAACTGTTTTGTGGCTTCACTGGCCTGCTGCGTGGGGCTGGCTAACGTTTGGCTAACGTTGAAGAAACATTCAGATGGACTACGTGCACTGCGTCTATATGCACTTTGATTTATCAGGGAAATTTTATTAATGTTTTGTAAATGTTTCATATGACACTTAACGTGCCATTCCAGTTTTTACATAATCATAGAAATTATGTATTTTATTTAAAAGCAAATATTATTTATGTACTTCATGTTTGTTTTTCTTTTTGTTTTTATTGTTTTTCACAGTCGAGAAACGGATTGACTGGTTGATTGATTTCCAAGTAATCAAGTGTTTTACCAAAGTGACTGTGAACTTGTAACTTTCGATACAGTTGAATTATTTTTCTTAAAAAAAAAAAATCTATATATTGAGCAGGAGTGGGGAGGAGAGTATATCTCATTGTTTCAGTTCCTGTCATTCTCAACAGCAAAGTTGTATCAATAAAAATGTTTTAAAAAGTGTGATCTTTTTCTCACCGGGAATTTTCACTGGTTGTATTTGTTGTTGAGGACATATGTGACATTGCAAAGAGGGTTTAGTCATTTTACTGCCACCTTACAAAAATACTGTTTGTGAATTGGTTGAACTTGACATTAAAATGATAACAGGGCAGATTTTAGATTGAAAACAAATGTTTTTAGATCAATAAATCCAACCAAGGCAGTCAATAATACTGATATAAGAAGACCGGCGTCCTTTCCTTTTCATTTCAGTTGTTTTGGACTAATCTAAAGGCAGCTTGGCTATGATTTCTGCTCTGATTTTCTCTCACCTTTTCTGCATTCTGAACTGATGGTCTGTCTATACAACTGTACTTGCATAATGTGACTCAACACACACACACACACACACAAGCTTGTTTTCATGTTTGCACTAATTGGCACTCAGAAACTTATGCTATTGTATCAGCAATATCTGACAATGCACATCACTTAGCTCAATTTGATCAGCAGTCATACACAGCTTCCTAGTCTTTTTTTCACTAATCTCTCTCTTCTCTCCTTCACAGGTCAGCGTTGTCATGGAGACCGCTCTGTGTTCTGTCGTATGGAAGCACTGAAACGTTACTGCTCCCTACCGGACTACCGCCGTTTATGCTGCAAGACCTGCAGCAAAGTTGACATTGCAGAAACGGTGCCAAACTCCACCATTAGACCCCTACTCATCACCTCCATGTGGCCTGCTACATCGCCTCCATCCTCCAGTATTCAAAACTCTGACATCATCACTTCTCAACCCACCAGGGCTCCCATTACCAACATTTCAGCTCCAACTATCTATTCCTGGTCCATCGCTCCCATTCCAACTATTCACATCATCTCAACTCTGGATACTATCTCCATTCCTCCACCAGCTACAACTAACATTCCTTTCCTCATCACAGTTCCTGTGACCATTTCCACAGACAAGAGCACAGATCCACTGTTGCAGGGCATGATTGAATCAAACTATAATCCGACGATAGCTGGAAGAGTCGCCACAGACCTTACATCCGCAAACAGTCTAGACATGACAACTGAAACCACTGCTAAAACAGGCATTTTAATAAAATTAAAACCTGAAAAGAAAAATCAACCAAACAATAAAGGAGAAGTTAATCCTTCAAATATCAGTCAGAAAAAGATTAAAACACAAAAATATACTGTAATAAAATTCCCTCCACCAAATGTCAGTCTAAAAAAGAAAGTAATTACCTTCCCAAAAACTACTGCCCCCAAAACAAACATGCCATCAAACACCACCACAAAAAACACTCCTCCATCAAACCCCACATCAAAAAATACTACTTCATCAAACCCCACTCCTAAAAAGACTACTCTAGCAAAACACGCCCCTAAAAAGACTACTCCAACAAACCTCACTCCCAAGAAAACGAGCCCAGTAAAACACATCCCCAAAAAGACTACCCCACTAAAGCCCACTGCCAAAAAGACTACCCCACCAAAGCCCGCTCCCAAAAAGACTACCCCTCCAAAGCCCACTCCCAAAAAGACTACCCCACCAAAGCCCACTCCTAAAAAGAATACCCCACCAAAGTCCACTCCCAATAAGACCATTCCAGTGAAACACACCGCCAAAAATATTACTCCAGCAAACCACACCCCCAAAAAGACTACCCCAGTAAAGCCTACTACCGAAAAGACTACTTTGGCAATCCCTACTCGCAAAAACACTTCTCCACGTAACACTGTTCCTATAAAGACTTCTCTTGAGGCCAATCTAGAGAAGAAACAAAAACCTTTTCCCAAAAAGGTTGTTCAACCAAACACCAATCCAAAGAATAATATTAAGCCAAAATCAAAAGTCATTAAACAAATTCAAACAAAGACAAACCCCCAGAAGGCCCAAAAACCAGGATCCAAAAGTAAAGCCAATGTCAGAAAGACTACTCCAAAACAGAAAACATCTTTTAATTTCATCACACCTACCACCCCTTTTTCAAACAGAGAATCTTCAAGAGAGGAAAATTTTTCTACTATTACAGTGACAAGCATCCCCTTCCCTGAGCCAACAATAACTGCCACATACATCAGTAATGATTTGACTATTACTGCGGACACTCCACAGAAGCACCATGACAGCATAGATACTGACGTTACAATGCCAAACACCTTTGCTGACTTATTGATACCCACTGGAGGCATTAATGCTGAGGTTGTCACAGCATCCACTGAAACAATGCTGTACAACAACTTCACCATGATGACCAGCAATAATCCCACGGAGACCAGTGGGACCTTTCCAAGTGGTGATGGCATCACAGAGTCCTACAGCAGTTCAGGGGCTGGCAGTGACGCCATTGTACTGGAAGACAGCCTCTCCATGGTGATCCCAACTATAAACGGGGAGGATAGAACAGAGCTCATCTCCACACCATGGCTGGACCTGACCGAGTACATCCCAGTGAGCATCCCCATTCCCACAACACCTTCTGACCCTCTGATCACTACCACACAAGAGGAACCGCCCACTATCAGTGAGAACGAGAACAACTCCATCGATGTTAATTTTAGCAGAGGCATCAGTACGGACAGTGATGTCTCTCAGAACAACCTGATTCTAAAGCGACGAGTAAACCTCAGCGAAAGAACCAGAAACAAACGCATTCAAGAGCTTCTAGAGGAGAAGCGAAACTTTCTGCTTCGGATGAAGAGAGGCCACACTGCACAATAGAGCATGCTTCTCATTTCTCTTATAGAGATGAAACCTTTCCTTTTTAAATGTGTTCAAACAGCTCTCAACCATCAAAATGCTTTCATCTGAACTTCCCAAAACAGAAAAAAGAAAAGACCATCTCCATCTGGACTTCAACAGGGAAGAAATATGATTGTCAAATATTTAAACAGCAGCTTTAAGTACCGTACATTTCTGGCTATTGGGCGCACCTTTATTTAAGCCGCAGACACTAATTACGAAAAGAAAATAGTTTTGTACACGCATGGGCAGCGCTACGGTTCTCCACACTCTGACAATCACTTTAAACGCCCATTTAAAGGATTTTCCATCAAAGTGTGATTCCTTTAGATTTGTGCCAATACGAGGTTGAATTGCGTTTGCGCCGGCAGTGATTTCTGACAAAAAAGGCTCTTTGAAGTGCTTGAAAGTGGACAATTGTCTGTTTTTTGTTACCGTAAGACTTTTAATTTATTTTGAAAATATAAAGATAAGAACAAATCATTTCTGATGTAACCTTTTCATCTAACAACATGTGCATTAATTCTGAAATGCTTTATATTTGTGAGTCTTTATTGGGTGTTTTCAAAGTTTTGTTTTGTATATTTGTGAACAATATTAAGATTTAAAAGCTTTTCTACTATGGATGAGTTTAGGTATCTCGGGTCTTGTTCATCAATAGTGGAAGGACAGAGCGGGAGATTAACAGGCAGACCAGCTTGGTGTCTGCAGTAATGCAGATGTTGTATTGGTCCATTGTGGTGAAGAAGGAGCCGAGCCAAAAGACGAAGCTCTTGATATATCAGTCAATCTACGTTCCTACCCTATACTTTCATTGAAGGTCATGAGCTTTGGATCCTAGATACTAATGGGTTTCCTCCACAGGGTTTGGCTGCCAGCTAGAAAGACGCCTCCTGCCGTCGTTTTGGAGCATTTTGGCTCAACTTTCATGACCGCAGAATGTTGTAGCGTGTGCACGTCGGGGCGTCTTCAGGGAGCGCACTCAAAGTGTATCCACAACATGTTGCGTGCATCCCATCTTCAGTTGAAGAGCGCATTTTGGGAATGTTTTGATCAGTGCACCCTTTTTACTGATTGCAACTCCAAGTACTGTAAATCACTATAACATTTGGCGATTGGACTACAATTACATGGCTGGCCACATGGTATGGTAACTTCTCTAAGTACTGCACTTGGAAATGCCATCAGTAACCGCCGCACCCCAGGGTGAAGGTGAAATAATTGTAAAAGCCGCATCGGCATGTAAGCCGCAGTGTGTGGGGAAAAAGTAGCAGCTTATAGTACAGAAGTTACAGTACATGCTGATTCCAATTTGTGTAAATTCTGCCATGTAAACAGTTAAGACAAAGAAATAGGACAGAGAGTGAAAATTACTATTATCCCTATTAACCTGCTGTGCCCTTGTTTAATGATTCCATGTTGGAGTTTAAATTAAATGAATGTGCAAAATGATCCATAATCTTTGACCATGTAAAAAACAGGTCTCTTCCCAGTATTCTATTACAGCCAATGACTGCATCTTCTCTTCCCATATATGATTACCTCCCAGTTCAGACACTAACTTTGTAGGACAAGACCAAATTGTTTCATTTTCAAGTGGCAAAAACTCTTTTTTTCTTTTTTGTTTGTTTGTTTTTGTATTAATTCCAAACTTTACACTGGGTGGATGATGTTGCCAATTCTAAAACATTTTCAAGAATACACTCAGGAATACACTGTGTAAAGGTTTTGTGAGGGACAATGCCAAACTCCTTGTGCCTAAATGACTTATTATAACTAACTCCTTTAGCTGAGTGAAATCAATGCAATGGAGGAGAAAAAACATCTTGTTGAAGTTTTCTTTTTCTTCATCATAAGTAAAGTTTAGTGTCTTTTTTCATGCAGTTTATACATTTATCTTCCAAACAGAAATATTAATTAAAATAATGCCATTGTCGTTTTGACTATGAAAGCCAGTTGTATTAATATACATCTCCAACTCTCAGCATATACAAAGCCGCCTATCTTTCTGTACAATATATGTACATATGAAATAGAAGTTCATGTTTAATATTTATTAAAGTTTAAATGCTTGTGGTATTTTGCATTTCATCTGTGTTGTGGGATTCTTGTTAAACATGCCTTAATTATTTATTTTACCGTGCAAAATAATAAACAATCAATTAAATCAGTCCTGTATACATATAGCACTTTTACAACTATTATTAAATTCCTGTTAACCTTTCTTTTGTCAGTGTATTATATTTGGCCACTAGAGGGAGACAGAGTACAGTCCTCATGTTCATTGGTCAGATAGATAGATAGATAGATAGATAGATAGATAGATAGATAGAATTTATATTAAAGAAAAAAAATGAGAATTGCATGCATGTTGCTTTTGTGAACCAGGTTTTAGTTTTCAAACACACGTTTCCTATTTGACTAAATAATACTATAAGAGTGTTTCTGGATGGTTCATTGACTTACAAGGTTGTCATGTTCTCTGCTCTCACCTAAGATTAGCTGTCTGAATACCACAGAGCACTGAAAGGTAGTGCGCACTTTTATCTCTAGTGCGCACTATTGTGAGTAAGTGCAAGACGTCAGTGTAAGGTAAGTGACGGTAAGTCACATATTATTATGTCAATATTATTATTTTGTGTCCTCTACACAGCTAAAAACTGCTAACATTTACACGTGCGAACTGTATTGAATCAGTTAGAATAGTCTTAAACAAATGATCGGATCCATGAGTTATCGTAAGCATAATATTATATATGTAGGTAGCTGCAGTATACATGAGAACCTTAACAAAATTCCTTCATACTCACATGTATACAAATAAGCTTTCGCTACAGGATTGTTTGCAGTCATTATTTGGAAAGTCCAGCACTTCCTTAGATGCTTCGTCAGCAAGATGGCGTTGGTTTAGTGTGCGAAGAATCCATCCTTTCACACTAGATTCTAGGCAAATCTTGGGGCGGCATTCTGGTACTTTGAGTGCACTGATCTCTTTAGCTAAAATGTCAGTGTGAACGCACTCGTATGTAGTCCGCAAAGTAATGTTAGTGTGCTTATTGAGACACATCATTGATTGTGTGCTACTTCCTGTTCTGATAGGCTATTTCCCTAATTTTCCCTAATCTCTCTTTAATCTCTCTGGTAGATTATCATCAACAGCGTCATTGTTGAAATCCAGCATAATGATACTGTCCAAGATTACCTTCCAGTTTTGTACCTTTGATTTTTCACAGATTTTATGTTTCATTATCAAATAAAAATGTTATTTATAAAACTTTCATATTAAAGCGTACATAATTCTGTACATAAAAACAGTAGCAGTAGCAATTTAAAAATGCACATTTAAGTCATAATCACTGTCACTCATATACACACACAAACACACAATATGCAATCACCCCCATCTCCTCCCTTCCGTCTCATGAAGTTTGACATTGCTGTTTGGAAATGAGCCATTTAGATATAAAACAGGGTAAAACGCCACAAAAAAACAACCATAAAACCACCTAAATGTGTTATTTAAAATATAGTTTTAAGATGTATAATTACTTAAGTACGTATCTGAAAAAGTGATTAAAAAAAAGATTTTTCTTTAAGTAAAATTCAATTAAAATGAAAATTTAACAGGTGGAGCTCAAGCATCTTCTTAAAAACATCAGTATGGCAAGAAAAATATTTGGTTCCTGTCCCATCAGATCAGAGGATTCTGTTTCTTGGTATGAGAGTCATTTGAATGCTATGCAGCAAATCCCCAGTTTGCCATCATGTGCCTTTCATTAAAGGCTTTTGTCTGTCCAACTCTGCCTAATAGATTAAGTGCTTCTCTGAAGATAACTTTTCTGTTTGCTCCCCACCTTCACAAAGGACTGATAAATCTCCTTTTTAGTGACCACTGGGTACCTTTTCTGCTTCAGAGTATTTCTGATTAATGCACTTCAAAGACCACATACATGTCTGTTGATGAAGCTTTTCCTGTATTATATTATTAAGGCTATTATTGACTGGTCTTAGGTACTTTAAACAATAAAAACATTTTCTTATATTCCTACAGACTGGATGCATTAGACAAACTCAATTATTAATTATAAATGGTCAAAATATAAATGTTAAACAACATTATTATAGGTGCAGATAAATGAACTGAACTAAATCAATTTTATATAATCAACTTTAACTGGTCTAAAGTTTTTTAATTAATACCAGCTCATTTAGACTGGTTATACAAACATTGAATCCTTCACAGGTTATTACATGCAGGCTGATTTTACAGGATCATAGATGTTCTCGTTGTTTGTCCTGACCCCCTTTGTAATCTAATTTTGCTCAAACATTTATAAACAACTTGTTCTTGGAAATAAACATCCCTTCAGGGAATCTCCACTCCCTGGCCTCCAGAACACGACCGTGATCATTTCCCAGAATCTGCTGGGAGCTGAGCGATAAAAATCAATAACCAGGGTTAGCAATCACACCCTTTCAGTGATCCATCTTTTTAGTTCAAACGGCCACTTCTCTCCACATTTAGTCCTCATGAAGGTATTGAACAGTACTTTGCTCTCTTCCCCAAAGCCCAAAATAAAAATGATGTTGAAATGTTGGAAGGGATGAAATAAAAGTGCCCATGTCATGTTTCCAAAAAAGTGTTTAGATAGCCTACAGCTTATTGTGAATTATTTTGCGTAACCATGGTAACTTGCTAAAAATTTCTGCTTTCTGCTGTAAACTGGAAAAACAGAATAGATAAAATGGACTAGTAGCCTAATTGACATTGTTTAAAAAGTTTAAAGTCTTATAGCACACAAACACACAACCACTTTCCACAAAAGACATGTTATGTTCTTTCAACGGAAGAACTCAAGTGTAGTATTTTTTTTAAAGTAAAAATAATGGTTACCATGTCAATGTCAATTTATAGTCATTAGAAATTAATTGGGACAAAAACATTGCACAATATCCTGTTTGAATTTATTAGTCAGTCTTCTATATAGACTTCTAGGAATATTTACAAACCCTAAGAAAGTCAGCGATATGCACACACAAAGCTTCTTACGCCCACGTGATTACACAATAGCAAAGTACAGCTCTATTATCAAAAACAACTACACAGAAATCCTTTCACCTGCTGATTGTGCCTAATATTTAAATAAGCTAGCACTTAATACAGGTACGCAACTACCTGACCCGTATTTTTTACAGGATGGGCCTAGAGACATGTTATATGTTTAGTTAATGTTTACTTAAGCAGCAAGTAGTATGTCCCGTTCATATACTTATATTACAAGACAAATAGTCATAGATCTACCTAAATATAATCATATCTACCTGAAATAAAATGCACACTGCATAATCTTCCCTTTTTTTTTTCATTTTGGCCTCCATCTAGTTATCCCGGCTGATGGCATGTAGCCAATAAACCTATTTTTTTAAAATAGATGCTTGCCACTTGGTATGGAGTAAAGATGAAGATGGGGATTTTCTTTACTCCCATTTGTACAAGCACAGCAGGATGGCATTTTAGGTTGAAAGAAACTTCCTCGAAGTTGCGATCTTTTGCGTTGGTCCAGCTGTAAAACAAGACTATTTTGCATTACTCACACGTCACTTGCAAGCCATCTTTAACACATCACAACCCAAATAAAACTGCTTTACCACAGTTCCGAAAATGTAACACACCCCTTTTTGTCTGATCTTATAAACCATCATCCTCATCATATGCAGAAGCTTTAGGCAAGTGAGAAGATCTCTGTGAGCCAAAACAAAGTGGTTTTTATTTGTAGTCTGTGCATTCCCAGGGTTGACCAGCCATGCATGAGTAATTGGTCATGTAATTGAAGTCATATGACAACAATAAGACATATTTTCATAAAACTGTCAATCAAATTTAAGGAAAATGTTTAAATGACTGTGACATTTGCTTCAGGCCTATTTACAGAAAGTGGCTTGTAGTTTACAGACCTGCTCTGTGTTGTTTCTATGCAGAAACATCTGCATTATGTCAGCAAAATCAGCTGCTTTGGTTCAACAGAATATAGAAAAATATCAAGTTTTTAGGATTCAAGCTATTCCATCAACTTTTTCTAACATGCTACCTCAAAATATTCATAAAAACAATTTAAATGCAATGTGGATATCTGCTGGCTCGTGATGGTAGCGTGATGCACTGGCTCCAATCCATTCAGACAACAAGAAGCCAGTTTAGCAACTAATTGACTCCAATGACAGTAGATACTCAAGTGAATTTGCAGGACTGAATTGCCTCATGATAGCTCAGGGGGCAGAGCTGTTGCCACAGTTGGGAACCGATCCAGCAATGGCTTCATTTTTTATTAATATATCTCTTTCAATATTTTCTAAGTGAGTCTCTATGTGTGTGTGTGTGTGTGTGTGTGGCTGTCCTCCAGAGAGGCACGTGAGAATTGCATCTTGCCGCTGACAAAGCCCAGCTGGAGCAGGCTACAACAAGGGTCATCAGGTGTTTTGACTAAAACTTGAAAGACACATTCTGGGACATGTGAGACTTAGAATAACTTGAAATGTGATTATGTTTAACTTCATAAGCATCACAAGAAAATCCATTTCTTATATCTGCAAATGAAGAATCCCAATTTTCTGCCAGGGGTCAAAGATCATATTTTATCAGATCAAATTATGCTCTTGTTTATGAGCACATGACTGAATTGGTTCGGTTGTCATAGGCCGAAAAGTATTTGTGATCTACAGAGCTTTCTGGGTCGATACCTTTGACACTGTGGGTTACGGCTGCTTCTCCAGTAGCTCTCCACTCTTTTTGGCTATTTTGACCTCTTTTGGACCTTTTTTCTTTCTACTTTCTACTTTCTACTTGAATGTTTTTGCCTTTAGGATGCGGCAGGGTGCCAGTTCCTCTGTATTTCTTAAATTACGAGAAGAACCATTAACTTTGCTAACTAGCAAGCTGCTAGCTTTATTTGCTCTATGCACAAAGGACAAACCCAGGATATAACATGACACCCTGATGGAGCTGAGGAAGAAATTTAGGGGTTGCAAGGCCACAGAGAATGTAAACTTGTTGCTGGACAAGATTGACACGCACATTGTACAAACAGCGAACCTACTGGTAGAGCAGCTTGATTCCTTTTAAGGAGACATGGGTTGTGTCTGAAAATATACCCTATGTCCTAACCCCTCATTCACTACTTAGGGGTGCACTGCATGGCACACTAGATAACACACTACATAACAAACTACATACCACACTACATAATACAGTACACAACACTCTACATAATACACTACATAGCACACTACATAATACACGACATAGCACACTACATAGCACACTACATAGCACACTACA
>JBAMIG010000007.1:18994346-19019388 GCA_037177335.1 Kiunga ballochi
GTGTGTGTGTGTGTGTGTGTGTGTGTGTGTGTGTGTGTGTGTGTGTGTGTGTGTGTGTGTGTGTGTGTGTGTGACAATCTGAGTAGTCAGAGGCCCATTCATTCAGAACTCAGATGAAAATACACCTGCGGATCTGCAGGCTGGCGCTGACAGGACAGGGGGTGGGCTTTAAAGGAGGTGGGGCAGCTGGCTCTCTAGGAAACACCTTTTAAATAAAAAGTGGGAGTGTGCAAGGCGCGTGAACTTCATCCAGATATAACAGAGACAGAAACATCCCTTTAACCGGGACACTACAAGTCGTTTTCCTACAGAAGTCGTTTTCCTGCAGCGCCTGAATAATGTGTGGTAAGATGCATTTAGTTTACCTTTCCATTAAGTAGCTGGAATTAATTACACGCAGCCTCTTACATTAGTCGACACGGACAGTTTGCACTTATTTGAGCGACAAATAATCACATCCTAGTTTTGATTGGTAATAAATTAGGTACTAATGTTGTTTTTCATTGTTTTGCCTGGAATATATCTGTTGGTCTGATCTGTGTGCATTTCTGCGGAGCTTTGCGCGCAACTGCTACGTGTCAGTGTCCATACGGGTGTAAACTTTTAACGACATGGAAAACTCATTCATCTTTTAGCCTACTGTATGTATTACGTCTCATTTTAAATATATAATGTCTATGAACTGAAAGCCACCCTCCAGTTGCGCACCGTAATGTTTAGACACAGCTAGGTACTCTACGTCCATCTCGAACAATTTCACAGTCTTCCGTGTTGCATACTTATCTGTGGGTCATATACTCAAAGTAAATCTTTAACAGTCGTCGTCTCTGCTAGAGTAGGAGGGGCCGAGTATTAGAGAGTGTTAGCGCACCTTGTCTACCTGGCTGCTCCAACAGTGTACGCACTGTGCGTCCATCAATGGCCAGCTGTGTGACTGCGGGAGCAGAGCTGCCCGGAACATTCCTCACACACACACACACACACACACACACACACACACACACACACACACAAGCCACATACTGTCGTGTTTCTAGTACTTAGGGGACATTAAGATATCTTGGTATTTATGTGATTAGAAGACATGCTGATTTAAAATCTGTGCATTGTTTTAAAGCAAAATAAGAGTCACTGACCTGACTCATGCTGCTCTATACAGCCTGGTGTTTACTCTGATTGTTCCCTCTAAACACAAATGATGAAGGGATGAATAATGTCATCACTGAAGCTGGCAGGTTTACATTCATATGGATGGATGTAAGAAAGAAATTGCAGCTAATAAAACTCTGAAAATCAGGGAGAAATTTTTGTTCTTCTATTTGCTTCTTTATCTCAAATAGAGGGGCTTTTACTTCATTATCGCAAGTAGCAAGCAAGAGCAAATAAAAGATACTCCAGAGGTTTTGTGACTCTCAGAGGATTAATGTGTCTTTATGGCTTTCTTCATAAGGAATCTTTGCTTACCTGAATTACCGAGTGCCTCGCACCAGAAAGGAGATATTTGAGACGCTGGTGAAGGGACTGCAGAGGCTGGAGTACAGAGGGTATGATTCAGCAGGTAGGATACTCAGCTTCACATCAGCACACGGACACCAACACACACACACATACACTCACAACACCAAGTTGCACAAAACCTTATTGTACTACCTGTCTATGCCTGCATGTTATGCTCTTGAAACTAGAAATCTGTGCAATATGTAAAACATAAATGCATTTAGTATTGATCAAAACTGGGAATGCAGTTTGAATCAGTTTAAACCTGTCTCTCTTTTATTATGCTGAATGGCAGATGTGTCAGAAAGAGAACATTGTGCTCTATTATAGCTTTGCTACTACAATACAATAAAAACCAATCTGGGTTGTGTGAACCGAAATGATTACAGCTGAAGACAAAACAGCGTCTGAATAGAATATAACTTGTATAACAGGTGACACCTGTTGAGATAACAACCATGCATGTGCACCTTTATTTAGAAACCATTGAATGGAAAAAAAAGGTTGTAAAATTAGCAATGCATTACAAAAGATTATTCTCAAAATCTGATTTATTGAATTTTCTACATGAGAAACAAGCAAGAAAATAATATTCTTTATTAAATAAGACTTTTTTTCTCAGAGTCTCCTGTAACCTGGATGTTTAATATGGTTTACAAAGTCACACCTATGCACACACATGCATATTCTGTTTGTTCATCCGGTTAGAACAGGATGAAATGTACACAGAAAAATAAATAAGGGCCTAACAGGATATCACATGACTTGAATGACTTTTTAGGGTATTTGCTTTAAACTTACTCTTAATTACGTCTCGCTCCGGCCTGAACCCAACATGAGCTTAAATCTAAACCCCTTCCTTATTACGCCAATAAAAAGAATATTTCCTACAAAGTGATAAACAGATTGGGATCTGTGAACGCAATACAAACGCAGTGATGCTTTAATAAAAAAAAAGATCTCTAATTTATTTGGAAGTATTGAGTCAGTCTGTGTTGCTGCAGGTGTTGCCGTGGACGGCCCCAACAAGACAGCCACCGAGAACAACAACTCCATCTGCTTGATCAAGAAGAAAGGGAAAGTCAAGGCTCTGGATGAGGAGTTATACAGTGAGTTTATGCACATTTCATATTTATTTCTTGTCATTTTTAATTCATGGTTTTGTGAAAACAGAACAACAGCCTCTGCTCGGCTCTTGCTTCCACTCATGGAAAATACTCGCCTTTAAAAGACAATTGTTTGTTGTTGTGCTTTGCTCGTTTTAGAAAAAGACTCTCTGGAACTCGACACCGAGCTGTGCACACATTTTGGACTGGCTCACACTCGCTGGGCCACACATGGAGAGCCAAGCGCTCTCAACAGCCACCCGCACCGCTCTGACAAGGACAATGGTAGGATGGGCTAACATGTTTTCTTGCATGTCTGACTCACAGATGCATCTTTGCATTGTGAAACATAATCTCTCTAAACAACAGTACATGTTTCTGCAATGTAACAAAACAATTGACATGTTTTAGTACCATCGCCACCTTGACACACCCTCTCATCTAACAAAAACCCAGCCATTGCTTTGAGATATGTGTACAAAGACGTGTCGATTACGTGTCTAACCCTTAGAGCTGCATGTGTGTGACCATAAAAGTCTCAAATGAAACTTAGTTGCATAAAAAATACAATCTTTGCTATAAAAGTCAGAACTATTGTGACCCTCTGAGTAATTAGTTTTTACCTTTCAAATGTCAAGATAAAGCCAAAATGCCATCTGTCCATAGGAGGATTATTCAAATAGCATCTTGTTAAACTTGCCTCTCCACCAAGTCAGCTGGTTTTAATAGGAGTGGCAGCATTATTTCAATCCTATTTTTAGTTTATAGAGTTCTTAGGGAAGAAATAATGCAAAAAAAACAAAACTGCAGCCTGTTCTCTAAATTTTTTTCGCCCTATCTCTTCCTCAGAGTTTGTCGTCATCCACAATGGCATCATAACCAACTACAAAGAGCTCAAGGAGTACCTGGTAACACATCATATCACTCAAAATCCCTCCTTTAAAAAAATGCTTCAGCTCAAGTTCAGGGTTCAACCACTAATCAACACACCTCACATGTAAAGGGTCATATTGCTGTCACAGGCTTCATTTTGACAAAATAAAGTTTTCTTATAACTTCTCTGTGACAGGGCTGATAAGGGGCAACACTTGCACAGTTTAGGTGCAATTGCGGTGCAGGCTGGCATTTAATGTGTGTGTTTAGCTGGGCTTGTTTGTATTTTACTGTGCCTACAGCAATGTTTTTCAACCCTGGTTCTCAGGGAACACCGTCCTGTGTGTTTTAGTTCCTTCCAACCTCAGCGCACCTGATTCTGGTTCATCAACCTGCTCGTTAAGTTCTTTATAACTCTACTAGCCACCCATTTGTTTGAGTCAGGTGTGGTAAAATAGGGTTACCTATAAAACATGTAGGGCGGTGTTCCCTGAGCACCAGGGTTGAAAAAAACTGGCCCAGAGCACGGGCAAATAAAACAAAACTATGAAGGGATGACACACCTTGCTCATAATTTTTTTAGAATGCAAAAATACAAGTTCCAATGTTTCTGTTTCTGCTACAATATGATGCTTCATAGACATATCTGTGTTTTTGCTGATGAAGAAAAAAATAATAATCGCATCGAATATTTTTAAAGTGACCCTAAAGGCTACATTTCTTTTCACCTTAGCAATGTTTTTAACTCAATTACATAAAACCATCCATTAAAACTTAAGGGGAGGATTTTTGCTTTGAATCTCGTGATGTTACACAGCCCTAAACTACTACATAGAACATTTTAGCAGGTGTGCACTAACACCTCCATGGGTAAAAGCACGGCCACCAGACACTCACCCTAGTGCCCCACCACCAGAGGGGGGCCCCAGTGACTTACATCCGGGCAAGGGAACCTTCTCTCCAAGGGTCTTTTTCATCATAGAGGTCTTTGAGCTGCTCTTGGTCTGGTCCCTCCCCCAGACACCTGTTTGCCATGCGTGACCCTACCAGAGGCATAAAGCCCCCAACAACGTAGCTGCTGGCATTTTCAGAACACAAAATGTAATGTGGTGACTTATGGAGGGGTTGGTACTACATCTGCAGTAATGTAAACGCCGCACCGGTCTGTCTTCACCCTCCGGCTCAGCTCTCAATTTACAGGTCGCTCTTGTCCCCACACTCACCTATAATCATGAGCTGTGGGTCGTGACCGTAAGAATGAGATCCTGCGTACAGGCAGCTGAAATGAGTTTTCTCCGCAGGGTGGCCGGTGTCTCCCTTAGAGATAGGGTGAGAAGCTCGGCCATCCAAGAGGGGCTCAGAGTAGAGCCGCTGCTCCTCCACATGGAGAGGAGCCAGATGAGGCGGCTCAGGCATCTGGTTAGGATGCCTCCTGGACGCCTCCCTGGTTAGGATGGATTAATATTATAAAGGCCGATGCATCATGTTGTGTTTATGAACGTGACAGCATGAAATCATATTCTAAAGTTGTGAGCTTCAGCTTTGGTAGTCAGTTTGTTCTCTCATAGATATGAGTTTATTAGATTCCTTTCAGTCCCATTAGCCTGTCCATGGATAAGTAAAGTATCATTTGTCTTTTGGAGATCAAATAGAAGAGGTCATATAGCTCTCCATCCAGAATGTCCTGGACAAAAGGCTGAGTAACAACCGCTAAAAGAAAAAGGGGGCATAACTTCCCTAAAACAATAAATTTATCATTAAAAAAAATGTCAGGTTGTTTTAATATCTTCTTACAAAAAATCTTTTCTGTCTTCTTCAGATTAACAAAGGATATGATTTTGAGTCAGACACAGACACAGAGGTGATCCCAAAACTGATTAAATATGTTTACGACAACCGAGAGAACAACAGCATCACCTTCTCCACATTGGTAGAGAGGGTCATCCAGCAGCTGGTAAGTAACCCATTCAGCTCTGTTTACAGCAGCTCAGATAAGGCAGCATTTTGTTTTACACCTTTTATCTTCACTCATCTTTTACACCCGTAGTTTTACTCCCTACTCTGACAAAATGATGGAAATTTTTATAAGCAGCTTACTGTTACCGTGATGATAAAGTGTGTCTTTGACTAGTCATACACATTTTTATGAGCATTTAACAAAGCAAAACTGCTTAAATTTCCTGTTCAATAAAAAACAAGCCACTGTTCTCCATGGTAACCGCCCAAACAGCATCACAAGTGACGTCATCAGAAATCTGTTATTTTGTGTGGTGGAGGGGGGGAGGGGGGGGGGGGAGCAAGACTCTTTTCCATTATATGAGTAATGTTTCACACTCTGCAAGAAGGAGGCAAAAGCTTAGTTTGTATTGGGAGTAATGGGAACCAGATAGGCAAACCTCACACTGATGACTTCCTCTGTTCACCTCCTGCTCCATACCCGCTTATTCTCTTTCCCCACTGCTTCCAGTAACCACAAGCTGCCTTGTAGCCAGAGCTTTCAAAATAAAGTTGTTTTTTTTCTTGTTTAACTCCCTTTCCCAAGCCCTCCTGCTGGTTTTCAACTGCTCGCCAGCACTCCCAGAATCACCCCCGTTAGCTTATTTGCAAACCCAGCTATCCTCACATGAATAATAGTTTCTCATCCTCAGCTTAAGGCAACTTTTATGCCTTTTTATCTTTTCATTATACTGTCATAAATAATTATTTCTGTTGTTTTTTTTATTGTGTGTAAGGAGGGAGCCTTCGCGCTGGTGTTTAAAAGCCGACATTACCCTGGAGAGGCCGTGTCTACCAGGTTAGGAAGCACACACAGACACACACTGCCCTGATGCTTCACTTTATTGCCCATGAGTCATTCTTGTTACTATGAGATGATATCCAGTATGATTTTAAGAGGCCTCTTTGACTTATGCCTTATGGTTTTATCTTAGTTTACACTCTGAATAGGACATTACCGGAACATCTTTTGCTTACGATCACAGGCGAATATGTTGTTCATATGAACATAAGTTCATTCCCATCTGCTGGAGTGTGTCAGCACTATGTGCATCTTACGTACAGAGGTTCTTGTCTCCCTTCTGGGTCTCTGGTTCCTGAGCTGTCACTGTCTCCTCTGTGACTCATTAACCAAGAGACTAGTTTACCGTTTAATCTCTGGGAAATGTGCCAATTTAATTACTCATGATTTTATTTGGCTTTCTATCTTTCTTGGTTCGGTAACATGTCACCGATAGGAAAGATAAAGAAGCAAAGGTTACTTGACCACAAATGAACTAATATGAGTAAAATGACATCAAAACAAGCAGAGGGGGTTTGGCAGGGGGGAGTATAACTGGTGGTTCATGCAAACATCTTGCCTGGCATTACTTTGTTATCAAGTCTAGTTCTCCTCACACATGCTGCTAATATCAGGAACCTTTACAATCTTAGTTATCAGCTGTGTGCCTGCAATATCTGTGGAAAGTATTGTGGACATAACATGTACTAATTGCCAGTTTCATGGTTTGTTTTTGGGGTGTTTTTGTCCAAGTGAGAACAAAGTAAAAATGTTTGTATTTAATTATGTAGTTATGGTATCCACCACCCGTTTACTTTTTATCAGCCACTAGCCACTATCTGCCACTTTGTTTTGATAGCTTTTCCCATTTTTGCATAACAATCTTCTTTGTTCGCCTACTTTGCAATTTCAGGCTTACAAGTCATTTAAAATAACCCCGCTTGTCTTTATATGCCTGTTTAAGGTTACTTGTAAAGCTCTTCAACTGAATAATTTGTCAAAACCGAACAATATTTCTGTCACAATGGGAGGAGGATGTGGACCTAAATGCAGGACTGGTGAGGAAGGAGTCAGGTCTTGCAGGAAAACTAAATAAAACACGCATAATTGTTAGAAGAAAAGCAATAGAGGCATAGAGTGCGCACCACAACACACACACACAGGAAAAGGAGTATACAGAATACACAAGGAGAAGCTCTCCAATATAAAACATGATGGAAGACATCAAACTGCACAATAACCCACAGATCAGGACATTTTCAGCATCACTGTAACACTTTGTGTGTTTGACACAAATGTGTTCTTAGAATATGTACGAGGCTAAACACATGTAAATGATATATATATGTATCATAGTTAAAACATAGGTCCTATATAACAGTAATGTCTGTCCCTTAGTCCTCTATCTTCGGTCCATTTGCATTTTTTCTCCCATCTCAGCATTAGCGTAAATATTGTTTTATAAAACGACCACATGTTTCTATTTGCAAGTCCCACACCCTCTAACGCAGTTAGAGACCTTGCGTCAGTATTGCCCCAGAGACAAAAGCTGGATCCAGACATAAGAAAGATAAGTAAGGAGAGACTTCTTGTTTCCCAACATCTGGTGTAATAATGGCTAAGTTGGCTCTCAAACGATTTGTCTTTATGTACTGCTTGCATTGTGGCAGCAATACAACTGTGTTAATATTTAATTTATTCACCTTGGACTTCCTTTCTTATCTGTGGCATGTAGTTGCACCTACTTTGCCTCCACAGAGGAAAAGAGAAGTCCACGTGTATTCAGTAGCCAATAAGGATGCAGCGATTAAGTAGAAGAACCCTCAGAAAAGTCTTCAAGTGAGGCTTTTTTTCAGATGTTTGAGATCTAGCAGTTTAAAGGAGATTTGGAACAAGTGGACAAACTCAGTCTTAGACAGCAGCACAGCGATGAAGAGGCAGGGAAAGGGAGAAAAACCTGTTTATTTGGAATGACACAGTAGGATCGGCATGCGTGATTGAGTCTGACAGTGTTGTGCGTGTGGAAAGCTTAATCCCTTCCTCTCTAACCCACACTCCCTGTCCTTATCCCTTTCTCCATCATTTCCCTTCCACCTGCCTCATTCTTGTCTCGGTAGGAGAGGAAGTCCGCTGCTCATCGGTGTGCGAAGTGAGCATGAGCTGCCGACAGAGCACATCCCCATCCAGTACAACAGCGGTGAGCCCCATTTCTGTTCCTATTAGCCTAATCTGCTCAGATCCATAATGTATAAACACACTCACAGCAGCACGCACATCTGAAAATGTTTTCATTCAAAGACAGAAAATGATCAGAAAAATCGGTCAGACTTTAAAGTTTTACTAATCTATGATGCTTATAAACAAAGAGACAACACTTCAGAAGCTGCTTGGCTTATCAGGAAGTCTAAAAGATTAATGAAATGTAGAGTTTTTACTGATCATCCTGGAAGTGAGCTCCCCTTCACTGTGTTTTTCAGCCTGGTGTTGTAACTGGATTGCATCAAATGAAAATAGCAGGATTTGGGGGATCATCACACCATGCATTACCACATTGATCGTACTTTCAAACACATTTAATAAACAAAAACCCACAATGCATTAGCATCAACATCTGACTCATGAATGGATCTCAGTCACAGTTTCTGCTTATTCAAACAGGAGTGAATAGTAAATATTTGTTTGGCTGCAGCTTTAACCACTAATAGGATGCAGTACAGTAGCAGGATAGTATGGGAGGGACTTAATGGTCTGTTTTCATCACTTTGGGCTACACTAGAGCTTATGTGCTAAATCAGAGCTTCATCAAGTTTTGATGTGGTTATCTTGGCTCACTGATGAAGTGTGTATAAAACCATCCATCCATCCATTATCTACCGCTTTGTCCCTAATGGGGTGGCTGGAGCCTATCCCAGCAGCCAATGGGCGAGAGGCGGGGTACACCCTGGACGGGACGCCAGTCCATCGCAGGGCCATGTATAAAACCAAGCTCTATAATTAAACTATTGGCTGAATGAAGTGGCTTTATAGTTTTCATAGTGTTCACAAATATGAGAGCATCCAGTCAACATCTCTATCTCAGCTGCGTATCCCATTACATGAAACTCCATGTGTGGCAAATGTTTTGAAGGAAAAGGAGAATTTTCCCGCTGGGTTATAAAGTAACTTGATTTCTGATTTCTGATCACATGCAGCCTGTACAATTAAAGATCCACCCTGTCTGCAAAAAGGATTATCCTGGCCAAATGTTGAAGTTGCACAAACTGTCTGACGTCTGCTTTAGCAATCCTATTTTATAACAAGACCTTCCTATAAAGCCACTTCTATGAAAAGTTGCTGTGGGACATGTGTGTGTGGTTGTAAAGTTGCTGTTCCTACTAAGATGCTTTGACAGAGTCTGTATATATCCTCACAGCTTGAGACGCACTGTGAGAGGTTCAATTCTGTCTAATGCTCAGTGTTTCAGTTAAATGACTTTATTCGTGGCTGCAGGGTTTGGGTTTTTTTAGCCTCTGCTGTGTTCAGTAATGTTCCTTCACTGTCTTATCAGTGAAATCATTCGCTGTTTATGTCTCAGGTAAGACTGGTACAAAGTCCAAGGCAGGGTAAGAAGGTTTCAGGTTGGGTGGAAATTTTGGTGCTTTGTGGATTCAATAGATCAAAGTGAGCTGTAGATTTTCCTTAACCAGTTCTCATTAACAAGCTAAACTCTGAGGAAGAGCTTCTCAAAAGAATAGCCTGTCAAAATTAAATGATACTGAATTAAAAAAGAGAGTAATTGGATTAAATGACATTGGTTTGTAAAATCCTCTTCTGCTTATCGAAATATGAAACTTCTTTAATTGATGGGTTTCTCCTGAGTCTGGTTGGCACTGTCTCTTAGCAAAATTACCTGTAAGATCACACAAAAACCCACAGCAGCTGTGGACTGTGGTCTATTTTCACTATATATTTTCTAAATGTGTGATAAGATACTTCATAGTTGCTGCTAAAATGAACAACAAAGTTAAACAAAAACAAACATTTAAAATAAAATATAACACAAAGGAAACATTCAGTCACCCAGCCTTATAGAAGGTGTTTGTTCTGTGATGTGTACGTTTTCTAATATGCCTCCATAGTAAAGATGCAGCCACAACACACAGATTTGTTTTTGTTATTTTTTCTTTATTTTATTTTTTAGTTGCCAATCTTGTGTTTGCATCTGGAAAATATTAGCGGTTATTTTAGCCTCTATAAAGTATGAGTACGACAACTCACCCTTGACCTTTGGCTCTACAGCTCACTTCAAGGAGGGAGTCCAGGAGAAGAACAGCTATAACCGAGCTGACGGCCCCAATTCCATTAACTCTGTGGGGGATGAGAGGCCTGTGGAGTATTACTTTGCATCTGATGCGAGGTGAGGATGCAGTTATTTCTGTCAGCTGTACATCTGCTGCTACATCTCAAAAATGTGATCAAACTCTCATCTGTTTGTCTCTTTTTCTCGCCGCTTCTTTTCCCTCAGTGCCATCATTGAGCACACCAACAAAGTGCTGTACATGGAGGATGATGACATTGCAGTTGTAAGAGAAGGGAAGCTCTCCATCCACAGGATAAACCGGCAGGCGGGTGAAGATCCAGTGAGAGCCATTCAGACTCTGCAGATGGAGATGCAGCAGATCATGAAAGGTCAGATACCTGATAGAAAAACATTTTACATACATGTCCGATACAAGGACCCTTCTGTGGTTTAACTTCAACAAAAGAGACTAAAACCAATCAGAGCTTCTGTTCAGCAGGCTGATTATGTTCTGGCTCATAAACTGATACTTGCTCGCCTTCTGCTGGCTGAATAAGTAACTACAACCCTAACAAATCTTTAGCTCACCTCCATAAGTCTCTAAAACCTTCAGGATGTAATATAAAGAGTTTGAGGCACCTAAACTGATCTTTTTGTCCTATTTTTGCAGGAAACTTTGACGCCTTCATGCAGAAAGAAATCTTCGAGCAGCCGGAGTCAGTGGTCAACACCATGAGAGGCCGGATTTGTTTTGACACCAACACAGGTGATCAGAGACTTGTCCAGACTCTAAACACTGCATTTATCTAAAACATGTGCAGTGTTCTGTATATAAGTAGAGATTATCCCTTTATAAAGCTTTAAAAAGAATATGTCCTCTATGCTTCCTAAGTGGTTCTTGGAGGGCTTAAAGACCACCTGAAGGAGATCAAACGGTGCCGGCGGCTCATCATGATCGGCTGTGGCACCAGTTTCCATGCTGCAGTCGCTGTGAGTGGCACCAATGACTTATTGTTTCAGTTTGTGTAGGATTGATGAGGAGCTTTCATGTGAAGGACAGTTCATTAGAAATACTACTTGAATGAAGCTAGATGATGATAATAAAGGAGCTGTTTTAATTTGCCTGCTCTTCAGACCAGACAGATCCTGGAGGAGCTGACGGAGCTGCCGGTCATGGTGGAGCTGGCGAGTGACTTCCTGGACCGCAACACGCCTGTCTTCAGAGACGACGTTTGCTTCTTCATCAGCCAGTCAGGTAACAATAACACGCAATTATCTCCAATATCTGAGTTTATTGCTGGTCGGGACACTTTTTTTTTTGTTGTTTTTTAGCAAAGACAATCACTTTGAAACTGGCTTTAAACAAATATCTTTACACTTTCAGGTCGCGAGTGAAACCCACATTATCAAATAGACCTTGTGTTGTGTTTATTTATCATGAACATCAGTTTTTATTCTTTTTTGCTCCATCAGGTGAGACTGCAGACACTCTGATGGCACTGCGCTACTGCAAAGAGCGAGGTGCTCTGACAGCTGGTATCACCAACACTGTGGGAAGCTCCATCTGCAGAGAGACTGACTGTGGTGTCCACATCAATGCTGGGCCAGAAATAGGAGTTGCTAGCACCAAGGTACAGTATCTCTATTTACATGCATTAAAGCATCTTTTGAGTTTTGAGTTGAGATTTTGTGTTGCAAACCTTGTATCTGATAGCAGAAAACACACACAAGTTACGCAACAAAATAAACTTCATGACTGTCATACTGTCTGTTTTAGCATGACTTAGAGGTATTATACTATTGTTCCTTGTGTGTTTGTGATACAGGCATACACCAGTCAGTTTGTGGCACTCATCATGTTTGGCTTGATGATGAGTGAGGACAGACTCTCCCTGCAGAAGAGAAGACTGGATATAATCAGCAGCCTCAAGGTGCTACCTGGTCAGTGTTTCAACCAAATAAAGGAACACACAGATGAAATATTTTAACCAGTTGTTCAAAGTACCTTACTGTAATTCTTTGGTAATGCTGCGAACATGCAGGAACATGCTAAGCGTCCCACCTGTGACCCACTGGAATTCAAAATGGTTAAGTTGGGATGTTCTTTAAAACATTTTAAATAAAAAGTTGACTAAATTGAGATTAAATCATCATGATTTACCTAAAATAAATAGAAATATTTCTCACTAGTTTGACCTCATAATGTAAAGTCATTCAAACAAGCCAGAACTTTAAGGAAATGGGATATCTTGTTTATAATTTCGACTTAACCTCAACATAGAGGAGTTTATAGTGATGACAGTAGAAACAAGTACATCCAGAGCAGACTGTTAGACAGCATTTAATACTGCAAAGAATCAGGAAGAGCAGAGCTCTGCAGAAAATAGATCTAACTCTAAAAAGCCAGACAAACCATACACCGTGGGTCTTTCAAATCCATCATGCACAATCAGCTGCTCATTATAAGAGCTTCCCAGTCAGTCATTTGGGAGGGATTCATGTCTATGGTGTTTATCCTCTCTTAGTAATCCATTGACCACACCAGTTTGTACTGGTGGGGTAGATAATGTCAGAATTTGATTGGGATATAAAAAAAACCTTTTGTCTTGCTTGTTTTCATTTCACCTGCCCTTTCTTAAAGCATATCTCTGGATTTCTTGAGCTGATAACAGTTAAAGAAACACGATAAACCGCAGCGATTAGTCACCGGATCATTTACAGTAAATTAGGTAGCACTTTTCCAGAATTTCGGACAGCTTCTGTCTGAATCTGTGCAACACATATGATAAGAGATTAAAGCTGCTTTGTGGCTGATATGCTGCAAACGCTCACCACAAAACGCTCACTTAAATATCAATTAGTCTTTCTCTACCCACACAGAGCTGATAACAAAGGTGTTGTCACTGGATGAAAAGATTAAGGCCATTGCCAGTGAACTGTTTCAACAAAAGTCCCTCCTGGTTATGGGTCGAGGGTACAACTATGCTACCTGCCTTGAGGGGGCGCTGGTGAGTTTTCAGTATAAAAAAAACTAACATTTTTCAAACTGTGAATAATTTTTTCTTGTACAACGTTAAGAAAAAAAGCTGCAGTTATCAGTGTTCTCAGCTACTTGTACTTATTTTATTCTCTTGATGCAGAAAATTAAAGAGATCACATACATGCACTCAGAGGGCATCCTGGCCGGGGAGCTGAAGCACGGTCCTCTGGCGCTTATAGACAAGCACATGCCCGTCATCATGATCATAATGCGTGATGCTTGCTACACTAAGTGTCAGAATGCTCTGCAGCAAGTCACTGCCAGATCGGTAAGTCACCAAAAAAGCTGTGCAGATAATGAAACACACATACAAATTGTATTATTTATATAATTGTGCTTACAATCGTTGCTTCTGTCTCATGCAGGGTCGGCCCATCATCATCTGTTGCCAGGATGATGCTGAGGTGACCAAGAATGCCTACCAGACCATTGAGCTGCCACAAACTGTGGATTGTCTGCAGGGTGTCCTCAGTGTTATCCCCCTACAGCTGCTATCTTTCCACTTGGCTGTTCTGCGAGGATATGACGTAAGTAGCAGAGTTTCCCTAATCAATAAATAGATGCATATATGTTATTATCATCATATAGATGAGAGATCCTATAAATGTATGTTTCTGATACCTAAATATTAACCTGGAGTAATAACAGCCATCTGAAATTATTTTATTTGTTTGTTTGGTTTTTTTCTGTTATTGTTTTTTGCACGCTATGAATTCTGGGAATAAAAGAAGCAGCAAAGGATTCATCACTTGTAGCCTTCCTTTTATGCCAATTTGCAGCCAAACAAAGTGGCCAATTGAAATTGGGAAAGCACTTTGTTTCCCATGGCGTAGGCGACGGACAGATCTGCACTTTTGAAGAGTGCAGACCCTAAACTTGGACACAGCTTATGAGTGAATGTAAAATATTAAAAAGTGTTTTTAGCTTTGAGATAATGTTTGACTCTGAAAAGATGTTTGCCTTCAATCGATTAAACTTTATCTCAAAAAGAAAAAAGACAAAAAAAAATGATCCAGTTATGATGCTGTTTCCATCATAAACAATGTTGTCGTTTATGGCAGTGCTTATCGTGTCACACTGAACTCACCAAGTCAGGGAGTAAATAAAGTTTCTTTGTCTTGGTTTGGTCACATCTCAGTATTACATTTCAATCTTAATCTGGAATGAAGTATGGATCCCTTGATAATGTCTTATCTCCATGAGTTCCACATGGTCCCAAATTCAGCTGCATGCATCATCACCAAGAATCCCTCCTTTTACCACATCACTGCATTCCTGCAGCAGCTGCACTGCCTCCCAGTTAAATCAAGAATAGAATTCAAAATGCCTCTGCTGCTAAGAGTCAAGGCCATCCACCACAACCACCCCCCTCACTCCCCTTATCTGTCAGATCTTTTAGACATTGCAGCTCCCTCAGGTCATCCTTCTCCATGAACCCCCTCCCCATCATAAAAACCATTCAAAAATTATTTAATCATTTTTTTTGTTGTTCACAGAAGAGCCACACTGTACATACAAAAGGTCCTTAATGAGCCTCACAGTGATGGCTAAATCCATATCATTACATCCATCCTTCTATGGTGTCAACCTGCTTGCAAATGTTCAGTAAAGCTGCTGTTATAAATAATATTTAACGCTCTTTTTCTTTTGTTTTTCAGGTTGATTGTCCCAGAAACTTGGCCAAGTCGGTAACAGTGGAATAAGCACAGTGCAGAATGCCCAGAAGATAAGAGAAGAGACTCTTCGAGATTTAGTTCAGTTGTGCAATCAAATACTTTGTGTGTGTGTGTGGTTGTGTGACACGGGAACTTTGTGTGGATGAATTGAGGCTATGAGTGAGAATGAAAGAAACTGACAGATGAAAAAGAAAGTATAGAATAGGATGAACTTTACAAGTGGAAAAATGTGAATCTGACCAATCCACTGCTGCAGAATGGACGGTACCATGAAGGCCTTGTGGAACGACCTAGTATAACAGCATTCACACAGCCACTTTAACCTGCTGTGCCTTTTTTTTAGTCATGACTTGAGCCAGACACAGCACAGGCTTCACAGAAAAACATTGAGATGGTACAAGGAAATGTTTACAGTTGTGCAATACAGGCACCAAATGTGCATTATGAATGTACACAATCACATGGTGATTATTTTCTCTTCTTATTGTGTAAATGTATCTTGGTCATAGTACGTTGTGTGTGTGTGTGTGTGTGTGTGGAGGGATCTTTTGTCACACTGCTCTTTTGCATTAGAAAGAGGCTGAATATCCATTTCTTTAGAATGAAAACATATTAATGAAATCTAATTTTGTATATTTCTTTTAAATGTATGGAATTACTGTACTTGAAGGGATTGTAACTTATGATCTTATTTTTGTACTTGCAATTTCATTTTAATTTAAATACATGTGTCAGTTCTTTCCCCTAAAACTTTCTGTACTTTGTGTTCGGCCATAGAGAAAAGCATTTGACTTGTATGAAGAGTAATCATATCAGGCAACAAATGATACGTTGCATTTTTAATACAGTTTTTTTTTTTTTCGGTTGTTTGTATAGATTTTATGATAGTAATATGTATTTAACTGATTTATTTTGTTTTTATAGGGCTTAAAGAGATTGATTTTATCTTTATTATGGTATTTTATATTCTGTTTTATTGACCTAAGTTTGCATCATCAATCAATAAATCAATGGAGGATTCTTTTCAATGTCTGGCTTGTTTAATTTTTTTTGCACCAGTCTATTATTGAGCATGTTTTTTTAAGCAGCTGTAGCCTGATTGCTAAAATCCCAGTTTTTGCCTCGAATACAAGTAGGTTTTTATTTTAATATAAATTCCCATCCATATCCTGCCAATTATCTGGGAATAGCTCATAGAGGATGACAATTATTTTAATGTAAATTCTTTATTGAAATAATCTTTTCATAAATACACACATAAACAAACGTAAACAAGTAAAGCTTAAGCATACCTTAAAACAAGAAAAAACAAAACAGCACAAAAAGAAATGAAAAAATAATTTCAATGAAAAAAGGGGTCATTGTTAGGAACAGATAACCACCAAAGAGCAACACAATAAAAAACAAACTAAATGTGGCACAAATTAAATGTTTTGCATAAACATTCAGTTAATCTGCCTTCTTGTTGCAAACTGTTTCTAAGGAATTAATATATGAGATTAAACAATTGATAAAGACTGAGAAAAGAGGCTTCTGCTTAGAGAATTTACATTTGTGCAAGAAGAATTTGGCCATAAAAATCAAAACATTGATAATGTAAACTTTTTGTTCCAGTCTTTTTGCTCATTTTAAAATCCCAAAAATGACATACTTAAATGACAATAAAAAATACCTCCTAGTAGCTTGTCAATAATAAATTTGGAAAAATCTTTCCAAAAGGAAAGAGGAAGCAACCTATGCAAGGAAGCCCAGACCTCCCTCTCTCCAGCCACATGTGCAAGCTCCTCGGGATGGATGTCAAGGTGTTCTCAGGCAAATTGAGAGACAATCCCTCCAGCATGTCATGTTCTGGGGTCTCTTCCCACAGAGGTGTTTTTAGAACACCTCACCAGGGAGGCATCCAGGAGGCATCCTAACCAGATGCCCGGGCCACCTCATCTGCCTCATCTCGATGGGGAGGAGCAGCGGTTCTACTCTTAGTCCTTTCAGGATGATTGAGTCTCTCACCCTGTCTCTAATAGAAAGCCTGTCCACCCTACATAAAACCTGTCTCAGTTGCAGGAACTTATTGTTACAAATAGCCTAATTAACGTTCAGTCCTTTAACTGACTTGGGTGGCACAACAACAACAACAAAACAAAACATACACATTAACTCTATAATATGCTGCAATTCTTGTGTTGACCTTGAAATCCTCTCAGACTTTTTGGAAATACTTAATGCACCATTAACGTGCATTTGAGTGTTATTTTATTGTAGTGCTTGTGAACTGGACAGTTTGTGAGCACTTTTAAATACTATTTACTGCTAATTTACTTTGGAAAATATTATAACTTGGCATACACACAGAGAGAGAGAAACAAAATTATTGTTTTAGAAATGACCAATTACTGGCAAAAATAAGATGTTTTAAAATTAATCCTGATACAGCATAAATAGATAAAATTATAAGATCATGATATTAAATTGAACTGTCATGGTTTCACTTTATTATAAACATTTGGCAAAAGATATTATAACAAGAAATGCTTGTTTTATTCAAAGTTTTTTTTTTAAAAAAAACTTTATTTTAAAAAAAAGTCCACCAACGTAAACCATGCGTGATGACGTCACCCAGTGCTCTGCCTGCTTGTTGTGGCTCCTCCGCAGCCGTCCCTTCTTCCCTCTGTGCTGCCCCTGGAGTTAGCTAAGAACCAGAGGAAGGTCTGTCAATCGTGACAGTCGCCGGGGTTCATTCTCATAAACTTTTCCAAGTCATAATTGTACCTGAAAGACGGGAAAGGTGTTCGGTCTGTGTTTTAGATGCATGGGAGCTCCCTGGGAACGGCGAAGGGAGAAGGTAGGTTCGCTGCAGCTGCTGCCGCTCTCCACCGTCCCTTGGTCCGTTGGAGCTTTCAGTTCAGCTCGAGCGGCCCGACTACCGCATTGTTGCCGATAGAATGGAGTGAGACTGGCAGTTAGGCCCCGCTAACTGTATCCTGACCCAACCGGCTGGTATTTTGGTGTAGTTTGGCGATGTGAAGCCATTATTTCTAACTGGGGGAAGCGCCAATGCTGCGGCCACAGTGTCATACACGAGTGACTTCATACCTCCGCGTGTTTAACAGCGGGCTCGTTGCGCGTGGGCATGATGAAATTATTCCTGGAATACCTTTGCTATAACACCGCTTTACACACGTTGACATCACTTCTGGTTTTCATTTAGCCCGTATGAATGTTATTTTATTGGCTTAGTGGGCTGAGCAGTTTTTTAACCTGTAGTTTTTCAGGAACACAGGTGCAGCTGTGATGAAAGCCTGCTTTTTTTTTATATAAGGTTTCATATTTATGTGGTATTTCTGTAGCTTGTCAGGCACCATGTGTGTATCAAGCTGTCCTGTCCACGGTATGAACATTTTATATTGCACAGATGCAGTTGTGTAACCCATTTATTTGGTGGGATTTTACATGTACAAATAAATACTGTGCATTAAGAAGGTTTTTATGAGGAACAGATGTTCCACTGGCCTTTCCTTTATATACATGAAGTCCTGTGCATCCTTTTATCCTCATCAAGAGGCTTTTTCTTAGGACTAAATGAACATATTAAAAAGGAGGAATGTGGATGTAGTTTTAGGCACTACTGTGGTTTGTTACTGTTACATCAGAATGAGACTTTATGGCTTTAAGCCATATAAATGTGATCTCATCGCCAGCTCACTCACTTGCATCCTGCTCACTACTGACAGTCATGTTAGACCTTAAGGCACTAAACTGGGCAGTATCCATTATGGGTCTGGGATGAGGATGATGCTTGTGTGAAGGTCACTTTTTTTTATCAGTAAAACAAACCAGAGTGTATTTTTCCACAATGCATTGGAAGTTGTTATAAGGGAGTAAGAGAACAAGTTTTCCTCCATCATCCTGTTTAAGCTGTGGTTTAATCCCGGTGTTGAAGTGCCCTTTAATCTAATTTTGCCTCAGAATTGGGTTTCTGGAGGACAGACGTAGGCTTTGTCCAAGATTGTGAACCAGATTAATATTTTGCCTCTTTTTTTGTTTTGCTTTTAAAAGGGGGAAAATGAGCTTGAATGGTTTTAGTTATTTACATGCTTTTATATTGAAAATCCTACACATAGATCTTTAAATAATGTTCATTAAAAAACACAAACTGCTTTTCTTTCCATTAGGTTTTCAGTCTTTATGTAACGTAAAATATATATATATATTTGGATCAATACGAGTCAGAAATAGAAGGCAGCGTTTGCAAAAAGGCTTGTTAGTTTGGAGCTTCTCTTCAAATGTTGTGTGCAGTTTTGGCCTCACTTCATCATTTTCCTGAGTTTTGAAGTGGATCACATTGTCCCACCTAAGTAATCAATAAGATATTAGTGTTTGCCCTTATACACAGGAGCAGCTGAGTCATGATGTTGTCATCGTTCAGGGCTAGAAATGTGATAGCAGGTGAGTGTTTGTTGCTGTGACTCATCCATTTAACAGCGTACCTCCATGGACCCGGTGTTTTCCTCTGGGACATCAGCTTGGATCCACACTAATCAAATCCTGTTTGTATATGAATAAATTCCTTTGTGGCGTCAGACCAAAGTTAATATGGGTATGCTCGACTTAATGAGCTTACAAGCAGTTTTACTGTTGGTGTGTGTGTTTTACATTTAGCATAAAGATACTCTGACTTATCAGGCTATAGAAATATTTTCTAGATCTATGTACCAGACATTTGGGTTTAGAAATATGTCTAACAGGGAATGTTGCAGCATTTAGGCTTTAATTGAAAGAGAGGCCATGTTTACATGAGTTTTAATTCCTCTTTAATTCCAAATATAAGTTGAATCTACTATAAAGAGATAAAAAAAAAAAGCTGTGTATACACCTAATCCAAAATGAAAATGACAATATCACACTACTTATTTCAGCTTTATTCTGAAGTAAATGGCTTTTTTATTTCCATTAAACGGATTAATTTATTTGTCATATAAACATTCATTGCGCTCTAAGGTAATTGCAGTCACTCTGTGTATGATTGTTACCTTGTCACGTCATGATGATTTAAATTTTACACGCAGTCTTCTGCCTCCTGTTTTCAGTTCTGTAAAAAAAAAGGATGTAATAATCTCGTATCAAGCTGGTCCTTCAGAATTATAATTAAAGCAAAAAGGATTCTTATGTTTTTCCTGTTGTAGCCGAAAAGATGAGAAGCAGGAAATGTTGTTTGCTTCCAATCTTTCCCCATAAACCTCAATCTTGAATGACTATTTCCATGTAAACCTGGAGGAAAATATAATAATTAAGCTTTGCTTGCAGATCACAATCACTGTATTCAGTTGTCAGTTTCTAATTGGTGGATTTTGGGAGAATTTCAGAAAGAAGCAGAAAAGCGAAGAATGAAAAGCAGAATGAGTGAAGAGAGTTGGGGGATCTTTTTGCAGCTCTCTCTGTGGCTTCAGATAGAGAGCCAGCTGGACATATGTGTAAGGAGGAGAAACAGCCAGGAAGCAGAGACAAAATATGACAAGAGATGTGATGATTTTTTTTATTTTCCTCCCAAGGTTTAGTTTATGAAGCGTTAGAAAAACAGACGGGTGGATGAATTCCTTTTATTTTGGAGCAAGTGTATGCAAGTGTTACCTTAGCAACCTGCATTAGTCTGTCATTGTCAGAGCTGTTTCTGCAGCCACAAGCACAATATAAATATATATAATACATGCATACATTATCATGCATATAGAAAATATATGCATGTATGACGAAGGTCCATGACTCAATTAAGAATTAAAAAACAGTCTGATGGTGGAAATGGGACCACAGTGTCGGACAGTTTGGTGTGCTCTCATCAGCACACAGTACGAAATAACGCTGCAGCAAACTTATATTTCTGTCAGTTATATTTTTGTTAATGCAGAAAATAAATTTCTGGTGAATTGATGAAAATTTGGTTCAATTCACAAATAAGTTATGATCTTTTTACAGTTGTTAAATCAAAATTTTACAAATACAAAAATTAGCAAGAGGAAAAAAAAGAAAAACATGAAAGGCAATACTTAAATATTGCACAGCTTAATTTTATGCTTTGTTTCACAAATTACTCGAAAGCCACCATACGTGTTTTTGTTTGGTTTGAGTTGTGTATGGTGGACTGGTAATTTGCCTAAAAAAGGCCCATTTAAGGTGAACCGTTAAAGGCATATGCAGACGATGTGACTTTGCACACTGAAACATTTTCTTCATATTTTGTACATTGGTCCCGTTTATGTATCACATTTGACACGTACTCAGTGGATTTGATAGACCAGAAACATTAGATTTGATGGTTTATGTGTAATTCTTCCATTTAAACAGGGAATAGAGTACGTTGTAATTGTTTACATTGTTTCTTTATTTAAAAATGTACCAGTATCGGCTGATTTATTTATAATAAAATACATTAAAACAATTTTATTTTATTTTTTAATTTTGTAAATCAAAGGTGATTCCATTTTAGTTGGAAAAAAATAATGTATATTGATTTGATGTTAGAAATAAAAACAGTTAATGGCTTTGCTTCACCTCCGCGTAGCGACGCAGCTCTGCACTGTCAGAACTGAGACTGACTTGCTTTCACAGTTCAGGTAGCATGAAACGTTTTCAGCCTCCATGCTATCACAACCTCTCCTCTGCTGCTTCTTTCTGTTCAGAACACCTCCCCTCCCCCCTCCCCCGCCTCCATCAAACAGAAGAGCTTATAAAAATTTCCTTCTTCATCTAAATTTCTGTGGAAATGACAACCAGCCATGACTGCTTGCTGTTGCATAGCTACATGATTGTGTTTCCTTGCTTTCATACACACACACACACACAACACACACACACGCGAACGACTGCCAAGAACAATGCGCCTCCACTTCCTGCCTCAGTATTCGGTGCTTAAGCTGCAATACTTGCTGTGACCGCATCGCACCAACACATCCCGCGCTTTATTACCACGCATGTCCGTGAGCGGTGCTCGTGTCTGTGAGGCAAACGCGCACAAACCGAGATGCTCCCCTCATGACTGTGATTGTTATGTTTGTGTTTTATTGAGTGCGAGTGTGTCAGTTTGAGTTAGGTGATGGCAGCAAGTGCCCAAGGAGCTCTACACTGTCAGTCTCTGCTCTCTGATGCACAGTCATGCACCACATTATCAGCTACAGTGTCAGCACCAAGTCAGTGTTACTGCTGTCAGATGAACAAACCAGGCAGGGGGCCGGGATGGATCGTGTGGCTTTAGACTGATCTGAAAATTAAACAAGTGATCGTTTATCTTACTGATGGAGGCTTGTTAATGTGCTCGAACTTGTTTACTTGGTATCCAGCTGAACTGCCTGGCATGAGCTCCATCATGCTGTTGTTGTGGTAATGTGTGTTTGCTCTCTCTGTAAATGTGTGTGTTGTTCATTCTTTACAGACTGTGCTGGTGGTCCTGACTGTTCAGCAGGATGAGTGAGGCGGATGGCCAGTTCTACAGTGTTCAGGTGGGAGACTCCACCTTCACTGTTCTGAAGCGCTACCAGCAGCTTCGTGCCATCGGTTCTGGGGCCCAAGGCATTGTCTGGTGAGAGGCTTGCAAAAGTCTTTATGTAAGCAGTCAGCAGTGTTGCAGATGTCCCAAAATCCTCTTCATTAAACAAGAATTTTAGCTTTTGTATAAGAAATATTAAACTTTCTGCCCATGTGGCTGTTTGCCATTGCTAACATTTTGATATTTAGTTTCAGGAAGTGAACAATAATATTAGTAATATCTGAATTAATTTAACCTATTTGGTTTCAGTTGTCTAGAATTGTCGCAAACTGATTATCTTGCATGTTTTGCTGGGCCAATTAGCTGGTTTTTATGGATTTTAGGCTCCCATTGATGCTTCACTGTTGTTTTTTATTTTGGCTATTGGGGTACTGCATCTTTATGCTGGATCTGACGAGAGGAAATGAAGGTGGGAAGTATGAAGAAAAGAAAAAGGAGACAAAGATACAAAAGACAGAAAACAGCAGAAACAATTGTACAGTCGAAGCTGGAAAAGCACAACCAGCTGCTATGTTTATAAAGAAACTTAACAAAAACCTCAATTTCTCTGCAAGTAAACAAAGCAGAGGGCCACTGAGGACAACCTGAGAATAACAGGACAGAATAACAACATAACCAGCAACAAGTAAAAGAAATTAAGTGGAAAAATGGCTTTTAAGACACAAAAAATTGAGCCATTGCTGAGATTTTACTTGTGCTTTTCTAGTAAACGTGTTTTATGTTCAGTCGGACCTTAATCTAAACCTAACATCATTTCAATTATGACATGTATATAATTTAATGGAAGAATATGCAGTTAATTATTCCTGTTTCACACGTAACAGATTAATGTGTCTCATTCCCTTTACAGACATCCAAAGTCTCAAAAGACTCGCTCCCAAATAAAACTTATATCATGCATTCAAACAAATAAATCAATCTAGCGTCTCATTTTTTCTAACATCAATTGCAACAACGGCAGCTGCTGTGTATCAAAAAGCTTCAGCAGCTCTGATGAAACAGTGTTCTCTGACTCTTCGTGGAGTGATTGTGTGCATGAGCAGAATAAATTGATGGCGTGGAGATGACTTTTAAAAACATCATTCCAAGCTCTGCTATCCAATAAGTATACAAATACCAGCACAGACTCTACACATACATTGAAATCGGGTTGTATTCTGGTGGATTGGTAGCGGTATGTTTATGTGCTTTCAGTAGTCTTCATCGTTGCGGTAAACGCCTGCTTTCTGTCACGGTAAAGCCGGACTAAAAGCCAGGGGAAAGGCTTTAAAAGCTGCTCTTTCCTGTGACAAAAAGCCAATATTAGCACAACTTCATGCTGAAACCATGTAAACAAACCCAGTCTGCTGTATTTTAGCAGGACTTACTTTAGTGTTGCCTATGGTAACAAGTAAAACTGTCTAATAAAACCAAATGAGAAACGTTAGCTTTAAGCTAAGGTAGGTCGTACAGTCGACTTGCTTTTAGAGGAGAAACCTGGCAACTTCGAGTCCCTTTGGAACCTGTTCTCCTGCTTCCACTGGGGAAATGTTTATTCTACCTTTTAGGAGCCCTTTTATAAGACCCTGCACTGCTGATGCAAATGCTGTTCCTGCATTTCTGTACATAGAATTGAACATATTTTCCAAGTTGCCTTAATAGTAAGCCTCTCTTGCTGATCATGTCCTCTGGCATTGCAATCATTTTGCACTGGTTTGAAGGAAAAATCAGTCATTTTAACCAGTACATGGTAAATGGGCCACAGTCTCTGTAATCATATGCAAATCACTTACACTGGTTTTCTTCTCAGGGCAAATGTGTGTCTTCTTTTTCTCTCTGCCTGCCTGTCCTGCCATGAATTCTGTTAAAAACAATCCCAGTTACTCACAACCAGGCTCACCTGGCCTCTGCAGAGAGCATTACTGCAATGTGTCTGTGTCAGGCCATGCTGTAGAAGCAGAGTGGGATGCAAAGCAAGTTTATTTATATAGCAAGGATCCAACAACACGGTGACTCAAAGGGCTTTACAAAAGCATGGAAACATTAGAGAATAAGAAGCCTGATTTAAAATGAAAAGAAAATCAATTAACATTTGTTAAAAACAATTCAAATCAAGATAAATTTCTTCCTGCCTAAAGCTTGGTACATACTCCACGAGAAGCGAGAACTGAGTTCTTAAAAAAAAAACATTCTTGTTCGGCGTGGCATTCATACTTCACAAGAAGTCACCCTGCCGAAGTCTTCATGCGGCCCACCCACTCTAGCATAGGCCTACGTCATGC
>JBAMIG010000007.1:19093155-19106054 GCA_037177335.1 Kiunga ballochi
ACATATATACAGGAAGATTCTCTTGGGAAAGTAAATTTGTTCAGCACAATGCAGCATCCAGATAATCATTCTGCCTGTTTAGATGCTGGACAAGACACGTGTAAAAAAAAAAAAAAAAAAAGATGCTATTGGTGCCAAAGGAGGGCCCAATTTATTGTTGCATATTAAAACTGCTATATAACGTGGTTTGTTCACTCTTTGGTCTGATCTGTGCAAAGCCAGGATATGTTTCGTCCTGTTTTCCTTTCAGTGTTTCTGTCTGCATGGGTTACTGAAAACTTAAAGGACTACCTTTTTAAATGTTGACGTTGAGCTGAATAATTTTCAACTAGCATCAAAGTAGTTGCTAATTGATGAAAGGTATAGTTTTCTTTTTTTGTTTGTTTCTATTTAAAGACTGCAATAATCTTTTTTTTTTTTTTTTGGTTTATAAAATAAAGTATGTTGGGATGAATTTGGCAGTGATCTATTGTGGGATGTATACATTTATTGAGGACTAGCCCAGAGGACTTTGGTTTTGGTCACATCTTACATACCAATATTAGCTGTGATGAAACAATGAATAATGTTGGGTAGAAATTAGGAACGTGAAGATTATTGCAGAGCAGCGGAAATCCTTGTCGGTGTGCTCACATAGAGTAAAACTCCATCACTCCCATACAAACAAGAGCATATACAGGCAATCTGAAGGAAGGGTGAGCGTTTGCATGCATAAAATGACTTGCAAATTCAATGCTGGATATAGTCGTGCACACACTGAGCTTAGCAGACGTTCAGCCTGTCCAGCCTTATGTAAAGTAAATTCCATTGAGTTACCATTAAACCTTCCTTCTGTGCTGCTATTCACTTAAAGGCATTTTAAATTTCCTGTAGCTGTGCTTCAGGCCGAGCTTCTTTATGGCTGCATGTTCAAATCAAGGTTTCTGCAAGGCCACCCCCTGGCTTGATTGTTTTGGAACCTCATGGGCTGCAGCAGAACCTGCACATGGGCAGAACAGCGAATATGCAGCATTTTTTAAAAGGAAAATTATGTTTCGGATAATAGTAGCATTAGCTTTAGGTTGCCTTTGATAGTGTCCTTTTATTCAAATGGACCTTATCCCCCCTTTTCGGTGTTGCAGTAACACAGATAAAGATCAGTTAGATAGTGTGTAAGCTATGGCTAAGTCAGGGTGATTTGTTTTTTGTTTTTTTTGTTGCTGTTTTTCACTTGTGTAAGTGTTCAGTGCAACTGAAGGGTGAGGACAGGAAGATCTAGGTTTTCTGTGACTGCAATGGACAATAAGAAAAAAATTACTGTTGGCGTCAGCGACATAAGTAGGGAGGGCACCATAGAAAGACCTTGCAGAGACAGAATCCCCATCCCCCCAGCCTTTTGTGTGCCTGTCTGTGTGTATTTGCATCTAGGTGTGCACAAGTGCATGAAAAAGTGCTCGTAAGGGTAACAAAGAAGAGCTGAACCAATCACAAAGGAAAATTGACGACACGACATTCTCTCCAGCAAAGTGTTTGACCTTTCACCCCACAGACTCGAAATGTCCGCCGTTCATTGCGGTGGCTGAAACATGGAATATAAGTACATTTCCTCCAGTGTTTGACACAGCCATATCATGTCGCATTATTTCAGTGGCTCTTTCTGTTAGTACAATGACAGCATACTTTGATCTTACCATGGAATTGTGCGTTGAGAAGAAGATGGAATTAAAAGAAGGATGTTTTGTTTACAACTGAAACAACTTGATTTTAAATATTTTTATTCAGTGTCTGACCATCAGCATGCAGGGTTTTTTTGTGATTCTTGCAGGTTTGCAGACTTTGTGCCACATAGATGAAATATTGGAGAGCCAGAAGCCATCTTTGGTGATGCGTGACTCTGGTAATACTGGTGTGATACTGAAGTTATATCAGTAAGCACACAGATAATAATAATGTTAAATGGATCAAGACCAGGATATCATGTTTCCCATCTTTCCATAAGATAGCTTGGTAATGAAAGACACACTCTTGTGGAGGGGAACTCAGAGTAATTATAAGTGCACCCTGTGGGTTTCATTATTCTCTGTGTTGGTTGCTTTAGAGCTTTGAGGTAAGCATGTTGAATTTTTAAAATTGGTAACCCAAAGCTTTGGTAAACAAAGAAGGCATACAGGACGTACAAAGTACTTGTATAAAACAGCAGCTTCCATAATGACTGAATGGACCATTTAGTTCTCTCCTCCTCTTTTCAAAATGGAAGATGTGGGGATTTGGAGAGTGCTAAACTCTGTTCACTGCCAGGTGAATGAGAGGCTGACTGTGAAAGGGTTTGTGAAAGAATAAGCTGAGAGGACTAAAAGCAATGGAGACAATGTGTGTTAAGAGAGTATAGATTGATATGAGGCAGGGGTGTCCAAACCCGGTCCTTGAGATCTACCATCCTGCAACTTTTAGATCCCTTTCTTCTCCAACACACCCGAATCAAATAATTGGTCATTACCAACCATCTGCAGAGCTGAATGGCATGCAAATGAGTGAATAATAAAAAAAAAACCTATTGCAAGAGTTGTGTCGAGACATGGTGCTGTTTACTGTGCTGTTTTTTTTTTCTTTTAAAAAAAGCCCTTTTAAGAATGGTCGAGCTAAAGAGAGGAGAGAGAGAGAAACAGCATGTCAGCTGTGTTGGGAGCTGAGGAAGTTAGTGTGTGAACCTGCCTATTTAGCAGTGAATGCTTCAACAAAAGCTTTAGCAATAAACACCACACAGCTCCTCTAATTCCAGCAGCCATGCATCTGCTCACCACTGCTGGGTAAAGTGAAAGAGGTTCACCCTGACGCTAGCAGCTGCTTCTCCTCCACATCCAAAGTTACAGCTTTTTCTGTCAGAGTTTTCAAGTAGTGGAGGGGACACATCAGAGCAGCGAGGTTAATAAGTCTTCAAAAAGACATTGCACTTCAGGACTAAATATACCAGACGGATGGATGAGGAAAATAACTGGTTTTGTTAGAGCTGAAAGCACATGCAGGTGTGTGTTTAGTTCACCTGGAAAAGCAGGCACTCCTTAAAAACACTTAGGTGTAACTTTGAACTGCCATCCAGGCCAGAAAATCTTTGACCCCAGGCCAAATCTAGATGCTGACCCCTGATCTAAAGGTTAAAGGATGATGGCTCTCAAGAACCAAACTTTGGCCCATTTGGCATTAAGTCTAACAGATGAACTCCAAGTAGACGGAAAAACAGAAGGGTGCCCTGACTGGTTATGTAAGACATTTAGACTTGATGTAAAATATTTACACTTTTAAATGACTCAAGTGTGATTTCACACAGCAACAATAATGCCCTTCAACAAGCAAAAATTCTCAAAAACCTTTTTTATATTATTACATATTAAAATTCACATCTAGTTTATTCAAAGGCTGATAAAATGGAAAGTTTGATGTTTTCCAGTCTTGCAGAAATTTCCTGTTGAGTCTGATGGGATTCATTTTATTTTCACAGTGCCAAGAAAACAGCTGGAGAAAATATGTGTTAAACATGAATACTTTTCATTTTTCAAACATCTCTCTTTTTTTAAAAAAACAAAACAAACATAAATACCAAATAACTGCAACTGATGATTTGTCTTTTCATTTTATGCAACAATGTTGTAAAAGATAACTTCCTATTTTATAAGAAACTTCATTATTATCATTCATGGCATTGAACTCTGGAATATGTAAGTTAAATGTGTCTGTAAATAAAACTTTACCCACAAAAAATACAGAATAATAGAAGTGATATTTGTGTTAACCTATAGTTGTGTTAGCTAAGTTGGTATTAAACTACCCTACAAATGCATTTTGTTCAAACTAATGTTTTAGCCTATGGTGATTCAACTTGCAGAGGAATTATTACATGAATATAAAAACATACTCATCATAAATGTAGCTGGTAGCACATTTTCTCCACTTAGATGTTATTAAGTCATAACAGAATGTCATAAAATGACACCAGCTAAACCCAAAAACAATTTGGAAATGGTATTACTGTAGGCGTTTTCCAGCTGTTTCATTTAAGCCAACAAAGATTACTCTATTATCCAGAGTGTTCCTGATCAGCACAAATCATAACTGCAACAAGTTTACACACTCACCTAGACCTCATTTTACTAAGAATACACACATTAAATTGTAATGTTATGTTCAATAAATCCTTGAATCAACTTGATCTTCAGTCTCACCATCACATTTATCTTAAAGGGGACCATCAATCAATGTTTGTCTAATTAATCCCCTGTTCATGTTAACGATCACAACACGTAAACAGTATTTTATGACATTGTTATGACTGGTAAACATTGAGCCACCTGATGGAAATATTATTTGCATCAAACTCATCGCCTCCAAATGAAATAAACTTGTCTTTCCATTAAAAAAAAAACCCCTGCATGATCCCAGTTCCTCATTCTGTCCTGCTGACAAGTGTTTCTCTGTATTTGTAGTCAGGAATGCCCCAGACTGTGTGCTCAGGCACCATGTTTACCACTCCCAGTGGTTTCAGCCCTCATCTGGCCTGCGCTGAGCCTGGGGAGGAGGAGGAGGAGGCCCCACAGGAAGGCCCGGGACCTGGAGCTTGTCTGGCCGATGGGCCTCCGATCACCTCTGCCTCTCTGGACACCCTGATCCATAACCTGGTGCCCACTGCTGATTACTACCCTGAGGTAACCTGAAATTTAGTAGATTGTAGATTATAACCACTATCAGCCTCAGAAAGTTCATTTAGGTTTATAGTCCTTGTGCCAGTGCTGCTGATTAGTCATTAGTTTCTGCTTAAAGTGCTCAGTGTTGCCTTTAAAACAGCCAACAGTCCTGTTTTTATTGATTAGCAGGAGTGTCTTTTTAAATGTCTCTTTCTGTCCTTTGACAGAAAGCCTATGTATTCACGTTCTTGCTGAGCGCTCGTCTGTTCATCCCTCCTCCGGAACTGCTGGCAAAGGTGTGCGAGCTATGCATCAAACAGCAGCAGCTGGATCAGAGCCCGCTGGATACGGTCAGCACTACACCACAGATTAATACAGCTAATGACCCAGAATCTCACAGACATACAAGTCGGTTTATTTTCCTTCACTTCATCATGACTCTTTGCTTGGCAGGCCAAAGTACTGTTCTGTTTTACTGTTTTAAACCCATTTTTTTTTCTCCTTTACAACAGGCTAAGGTGCGTAAGTTTGGTCCCAAGATCCTGCAGCTGCTGACAGAATGGACAGAAACGTTTCCGTCTGACTTCAGGGATGAGAAGATGGTCGGACAGCTTAAAGACATCATCCATAGGATAGCCCCATGCGATGAGGTGCGCTGATGGTGTTGTGGTGTAAGCATATGAAAGCAATCCAGTTGCAGATTATCCCTTTTCCATTGCTTTAAGGTCGTAAGAAGCAACTTAAAAACAACTTTAAAAAATGATGTGCAGAAGCATCCCATGTATTAAAGAGTGACATCACAGTATTCTGACCATGCATCCATATGTTAGGAGGTCAAAATGAGCCAGATGTGTTGAGAAGTAATGGTGAGGGACATGATTTAATTATCTTTACTACCTCTGTGTTGAGTGATGGACTCAAAGTGTGAGCGTAGTATAAGTAGGAACAGCCCAGCTGTTATCCAGCCTTGTATTATAGGAGAGAAAAGGGAAGGATATTAAAGGAGTGGCTCTATCTACAACCTCAAGGGAAAATAGAAGGAGGGACATGGATGGAGAAAAATGGGGGGGATGGGAAACAGGGCCACAGAGACCAAGAGATAAGGTAAGGGAGGAGGTGTGTGGTGAAGTCAGTGGAACAGTAGGAAAAATGGAGGGAGGTAGAGGGAGGGTTGAAAGAGAGGAAGGGCAGGTGGTGATGAATGTGCTGCTATTCGCAGCTGGCTGCTTTCGGCGTGGGTGTGTGCATGCATGTGGGAGCTGTGACTCTGGGTCATTTGTGAGACAGACTGACCTGATGGCCTCTGTGAACAGTCATAGGGAGGGAGGGTTCCAGAGGCACACATTCCTGCACACAAAACACTGCAAATTGTTGCCACACTGTGAAACACTTTCATTTTACATTAAATTATTGTATGTAGGGTAAAACGAAGCTAATGCATTAAAATAAATACAAAACAAGCTGCAGGTTCAAGTTATTTCATGCTTATCTCTACTCTACAACCCCATAAATATAATAGCTCATTGATGCCTCCTCTTCTCTTCTTTCCTCTCCACTCCAGGCTTACTGGAAAACTCTGAACCAGGTGCTACAGAAGCTCAGCCAGAGGCTGGCCTTGATGAGCCAGGGGGAAGAGAGGATTGTCAAGGTTTCCCTCAATGCTTCCTCCATCTCTGACAAGCTGGCGGCTTTCAAGACCAAGCCTCCACCCATCCAGAAGGACATTCTCTCCATCTGCAACGACCCCTACACACTGGCACAGCAGCTCACCCACGTGGAGCTGGTGAGGTTGGGGGGAAGGGACCAGAGCAGGGAGGGGGTCAGACAGAAGTCAGGAGAGTAGATGATAACTAGGAAGGACAAGGAAAGATGGAAAAGATGGAAAGGAGGAAGGGGGGTATTAAGACGGGGGTATTATGTGAAGTTAATGGCAACAGAAAAAGGCAATTTAGAGGATAAAATGGGTTTAAAAGAACTATTTTAGCATCGTAACGTCATGTTTTTAAGCCTGATTATCAGGTTTTCAATAACTGTTGACTCGGTGTAACGGAAGGAACCACAAAGACAATCAAACAAGCAAGAAGTCTGTGCAGTGTCTCTCACATTGCTCAGCTCCTTTAGCTAATTCGTGTGTATCTTGATGTGGGCACGTGTATCCGGGGGTGGTTGTGTGTCTGCTTGTGTATTTGTGCGTGTGCCTGAGTAAGCCTGTACTCTTGTCTGAGCGGTGACATCACCCCAGAAGTCAGCTATGTGCCTGGGGCTGCAAACAAAGGGGATAAACCCACTGCAGATATATGTGACCTGACAGCTTCACACTCTGACACACACACGCATAGAAAAGAGAGAGAGAGGCTGGGACAAACAGACATGTGCAAATCCTACATTGTGAATTTATTAAGTCCTTTGTTGGTTTTAGCATGTTAATTATGATTGATCTGATTGTTGTCATGGTGCGTCTTGTCTTTGTGTGTGTGTGCGTTTGTTTTGGATAGTATCTTGCAGTGTGATGAGTCATTGTGATTTGCACATGTATGCAACTGAACTGGTGTCTTATAATAGAATATTGTCTCAAATGCCACTTTGAGGAAATATGATCACAGTGAGTCACAGTAGTGAGTCATAACCTCTGCGAATTGATTGGTTTCCATTACTGAAATTAAACGGTTTTTAATGGGAATACTCCTGTCAATGTGCACATGCATGCTCTTGTAACAGGTTACTCTTGCTAATAGGACATTTTATGTTCGCACAGTCGTATTGCAGTGGATCTGTTCTGCTTTGTGATGAAGAAAATATGTCCCCGTAATGTAAATATTCATATTATTTTAAATAAGGACTAATAATGCTCCGGCCAGCAGTTGTTATGGTTATGAGGAATCATATGGAAATAGATGATTGTGTCTGTTTTCCAGGAGCATTTGAGTCATATCGGACCAGAGGAGTTTGTCCAAGCTTTTGTTCAAAAAGACCCACTTGATGGAACACAGGTAAGCTTTTGTTTTGTGTATTTATACATATTTAAGTACATGTGTGATACAGGATTATTTAAAAAGGAATTGAAAGCATGCAAATAAGGAGTGATGATGATGATGATGATGATGAGGTTTTGCAACAGTGGATCAGTTTTATTTAGGTTTATTTGAGTTGGTTTAAGGCAGATTTGCAAGGTAGAAGATCCATAAGTGGAGAAACTGAAGTCCCAGTGATGTGGAGTGAAGATTTCACTGGTCAACAAGACTGTGCTATATAAGTACAAGTCCATTCACCATTTACCTTAATACACTGGAAAAGTGCTCTAAAGAGTATTTTTGTTGTGAGCTGTGACCCGCTGCTGATGCTGTGGCTCTTAGTGATTACTAGCTGGTTGTAACTAACTGCACAATATTCAGTATTAGTAAATGTTATGATGGGGTTATTGCTAGGAAAAATATACACATACTAGATTGTCGTAAGCAACAGTGAAGAAAATTATTACCATTAAATTCAGAATAGAAAAAACTTCTCTTTACCGAACTTCAAGTCACCATAAATAGCTGAAGTTGCTCTGCATCCAGCCAAATAAGCCCTTCACTATAACCCTCCATGCAGTGTTCAGATTTGTATTTATTATGTAAGATGAATAACATCTCCATTACATCCAGTGTGCGGTCTGGAAAAAAGCAATAAAATGAAGCGTCTTCATGAAGGTTTTGATTTCTCTCCGGTTTATTAAATGTCATTTACTCAGCTCTTCTCAGCCTCAATATTAATCCATTATAATCACACGTCCAGTTTTTCCTCCATCCTTTTTATCATGGAAATGGAAGTTATCCGTTAATATTGTTTCATTGGAAAATGTAACTATATTAAGCAAACATGGCAGGAAAATCAAATTGCCATTAAAACGGTGCTTGTCAAGCTTTGCTTGTAATTTATCTGGAGCTGTACTTCATACAGTGACGCCCTGTTTGGACAGAGGCTGTGTCTCATTAGCACACACAAAATATTTCCTTGTTAAGCTGCCGCTTCACTAATGAGGCTCAGCTCCTCGTTAATGTGTGCTGACACACATCAAGCAGTGTTCACAGAATCAGCTGAGTAACGGTGGTTTGGGTAAAAGGATTAAATGACACCACGTCTAAAACGATGCTGTTTTGCTTCTCTGCCTACCTTTTTCACTAGATCAGAGTCGTATGAGCAGATAACCAACCTTTTACCCTCAATGCACTTGTACACATAGGCTACACACAGATAAGCACCGAAATGCAAATTCTTCATTATTAGTCCCGCATCATAAGCTTCACTATCTAACAGCTGACCATTCATCTCAAAGTCAAACAAATCTATTTGTGATTTGTCTGAATTTATCAGCTAGGTTTAAATATTTGGAATTTTTAAACCACACAATGTAAATATTTTGGATATGGGCAAATTCAGATGTTTTTTTTTTCCTTAAAAATGAAATTATAAACCAGTTTAATCTCTGTAATGTAAAACCGTTACAAAAGAATAACAAAGATGATGCTATTAATCCTTGTAAGAATATCGTGTCTATCTAAAATGCTCCTCTTGGCTGGTGAGATCTGAGTTGCAGATAGGTGCTGTAAGATCCAGCGTTTAAAACAACTTACCGTGCGTCCCACATGAGCCATTATGTGTTGAGCGTACGGACAACTGAATGAAAAATGACCTCGCTTGACATTATTGAGTATGAAACTCTCAATCCGATTAAATTTATCACTGTGACTCAAATAACTGCTTTATTATTATACTGCCTTTGTGTAACAGTTGAAGGCAGACCTATTTGATATTCAAGTCTTGTTTTGCTCTTCTTTTCTTTTTTTTATCCTTGACCATTTTTTTTTATCTCCATCAGCCACTTTGTTTCTACTTCTAGTTTCCCTACTTTGTCATTTACGCTCTCGTAGGGGTCGGCATGTACATAAAAACTAATTAGTGCCACTACAATTCCCTGTGGTTCCACTTTCTATACTAATTTTTGACTGGTGTGTTTGTGTGTTTTTGTGTGTGTGTCAACAGGAGCCATGTTTCAGTGACCAGAAGAAGAAGACCTCCAACCTGGAAGCTTATGTCAGGTGGTTCAACAGACTGTGCTACTTGGTGGCAACGGAGATTTGCATGGTGAGTAAAAGACACATGCACACCAGCCTTTCACATGTTTTAATAACAAACTGTAGAGGCAAATAGATAAGCTGCATAGTGTAGAGCGTTATTATCATTAAGGGCACATGCAGAATTAAACAGCAGCATTTCTTATCTGAGATTTACCTCTCAGACATAAAATACAGTATATTTACAGCAATATTATTGCGTTTTTTGTTGTTCTTTTATTGTTCTTTTGTTTAAGATCCTTTGTGTTGTATATTTCTAAATACTGAGTCTCAATAAACAAGTTGTAGGGAAAGCAGCTGAGGTCAGTTTAGCTGTTATGGAGCACTACTGCCCCCACGTGGTTGCTTCTGTATCTGCAGTAACAGTGGAAAGAAAAAAATGGAAACCACTTAGGAAAAAAGGATACATTTGATAAAGTTTTTTTTTTTGTTTGTTTGTTTTTATACAGCCAGCAAAGAAGAAGCAGAGGGCTCAGGTTATAGAGTTTTTCATCGATGTGGCCCGGGAGTGTTTCAACATTGGAAACTTCAACTCCCTCATGGCCATCATCTGTGAGTTGCCGGCTCAAAGGCAGCGCTGATTGACAATTATTACAATTCACTAAGCATATAAAGGTTAAAGCTGTTTTTATTTCTTTAGCTGGTATGAATATGAGTCCGGTGTCACGACTGAAGAAGACTTGGGGCAAAGCCAAGACGGCCAAATTCTTCATTCTTGAGGTAAACTCCTCCTCATTTCACCCTGAGGTGGACAGGACAGGTAGAGCTCGGTGCTGACTGTGTTGTTCTTTGTATTATCAGCATCAAATGGATCCTACAGGAAATTTTTATAACTACAGGACCGCCCTCAGGGGGGCTGCCCATCGCTCACGGACTGCCAACAGCAACAGAGAAAAGGTGCAAAGAATTGTTATGAATGAGTTTATTTTTCTAACTGAATATTGTAAGGTGTTTTAAATAGCAATAAAAATCAAATCAGTATTTTGTTCATCAATTTAACTTTTTCTCAAAGACACTACTGGAAAGTAAATGTTTTGTCTGTACTGATAAACAATTTTATTTTCAAAAACATTTTTAAAAATGACCATTTTAATCCTGCAACATAGTTGATAAAAGTTTTGAAAAAGGCAAAGAAAGATTAGTAGGTGAAATATAAAGTGACGCAATTCTGAAACATTCAATAATTAGCATTTACCTGGTAAAAGGTAAGGGTGCCAGGCCAGGGTGTTAAACAAGCAAACAACAATGTCTTAGTTTCTTCGTCTTTTTGCAATTTATCATAAGTTTATTAAATGTTTTAACATGAAAAAATGAAAATAAAAAATAGTGAAAAACATGACAAAAGCTAAATATCTGGTTTACATTTAAATTCAAACTCATACAGGTGATAAGTTCAGGAGTCATCTCATGCCAACAGAAAAGGCAGGTAAAACACACCAAGTGTGTACACTTAAACACAATGCATGATCAGAGGAGGAAATGCAGAACCATAAACATATCAACAAGTCAGTAAGGTGTCCTTTACGGGACAGTCTCCGCAACAATACTCACCCTCTTACAAGAATGTTATCTAATAAGGGCTCATCATTTTCTGCCCACATAAGTAAAAAAAATCATCAATCAGTTCAAAAAATCATCAATCAGTTCAAAAAATCATCAATCAGTTCAAAAAATCATCCTCAGTTCCGGATGAAAGAGAAATGTGGTCTTTCAGCATTACGAGCTCATGATATAAAATGTTTGGGACATTTTGTCACGCATGGATTATGAGTCCCTTATTTTCACACCCTCTGCAGAACCATCCATTTATGTAACCTGAGACTGCAGTTATGTAACGTCTCTGTAAAGAAACATTCAGGAAATGAGCGTATGGTTATCTCAGATAAACTGAAAGACAGCTGAGTATTACTGACATGGTCTAAATGGTTTAAATGGTTTCACAGACGCAGTGTGTGCTGGACCGGCCGCTCTGTTGTCCAGATTGGACTCCTGCTTCAGCAAACTAAAATGTCATATTCAGAAAGAGCGAACACAGATTTGTTCACGTGTGTCCTTAGAAAGTGTGATGAAAAGGAGGGTTGGTGTCGAGCAACACTGTTGTGTGGTTTTGGTTTTGTTCAAATTGGCTAAAATCACCTTTTCTTTACTGTCAAATAAATAATACTAAAAAAAAGAACATTTTTCTACTCAGACTCATATTTTTAGTAGCTTTTTAAACTAATTGCATCATTTTTAAGGGGTTTATACCTGATAATAGAATTTGTCCTTCTGCCTGTTTCCCACCATAGATTGTGATTCCTTTCTTCAGTCTGCTGATAAAAGACATTTATTTCCTGAATGAAGGCTGTGCCAATCGCCTTCCCAACGGCCACGTCAACTTCGAGGTGCCTTTTGCTCCTAATCATTTGCTAATAGCCAAACAAATACCTCATTCCTCCTCTATAAGAAGTACTTTACGTGTTATCTGTGTTTTTTTTTTAAGAAATTTGTGGAATTGGCACGGCAAGTTGGAGAATTCATGACATGGAAACAGGTGGAGTGTCCTTTTGAGGAGGATCGGGCCATCCTACACTACCTCCACACTGCTCCCATCTTCAGTGAGGATGGTGAGAATTGTTTTGTTTTGGCATCATGGTCGACAGTCCGTCACATCCAGACTAATCTGAAAGAATTCCTGCATTTATTTGTTTTTTCTTTTGATGTTTGATATTGATGTTAGAGATAAAGAATCTCAGCATATTTGGTAGTTTTATGACTTTCTCCTGACAAATATTATCTGGATAATTGTGGCTTTTAGTACAAACATTCATGAGTTATTACTATGTTCTACTATTAGTACTGTGCAGTTCTCCACACAATGAGAACCTAAAAACATACAATAACCAAAACAGGTGGATGATTAATGACTTTTAACAGAACTCTGAGCTGAAAAAGGAAAAACCCATTAAGATAAGCATGCCTCCTTTCAGGATGTCCTCAAACTGAGTTGTAATAACCTACCTGCCCCCTTACTTTCTGGTAAATCCTTTTTTAAAGGGAAAAAAGACATGGATGTGTATATATATATATATATATATATATATATATATATATATATATACAGTATATATATAGTTTTGCTGGACAGATC